>MU185882.1:93045-124559 GCA_016904865.1 Pissodes strobi | reverse complement strand
ATAAGGCACCGTATAAACATCCTAAAATAGGTAGAGTATAGGTAGAGGGCCGAAAGATTCAGGGGATATAGCCAGGGTAAAAAGAAGATCCTGGACGAAAACGGTACCCCTTCCACCGCCTTTGGCCAGGAGAGGGGCGAGAAGGAAAAATAAACAATTAATTAACGGGAAGAGGTACGGGGTGGAATTTTTTTGGGTATGTGCCTCATAGGGCCGCCCTAGGCCATTCGGGGGGACCGGGGCTCTAATTTAAGGGGGGCTTATGGGGGAAAACCGTTCCCGTATAGGTAGAGCGCTGAAGTTTTCAAGGGATGTAGCCCAGGTAAAAAGAAGATCCTAGACGAAAACGAGACCTCGTAATCCCCCTCCCCCCCGTTTGGCCAGGGGAGGCGGGAGAAGGAAAAACTTAAATAATTTCGAAAGAACCGGAAGAGGTACGGAGTCGAAATTTTTATGGTAGGTGCGCCCCATGGGGGCTACCTTAGACCATACTGAGGGATCGTGGCTCTAATTTAAGGAGAGATTTTGGGGGAAAATGGGTTTTTCACCCGTATCTCTGCAGGTTCCAATATATAGGGAGGGTGGAAAATTACATATCCATATATGAAATATTTACGATAATCCCAATCTAAGCTTAAAATAGGCATGAACGTTTTGAATTAGACCGGGTGACTCAAAAATGCGACAAACTATATACATGTTTTTGAAATAGTATCAGTTTTTTACTAAATTATTCATATATATTGATTTTGAAAATTGGTAATATCTATCATACAGTGTGGGCTCAGATTAGGGTTCGCAATAGTAGCTAAAACATTACAAAATTTGTACTTCCTGTGAAACCGAGAGTTAGCCTCAGTAGATTGGATGATCACATTAAGTTAATTATTTTCATGGATTGTTATTATAAATGTGAATTAATTAAAAGTGTAATTATTACGTTTTAAAATTGTCAATTTGGTGGCTGTCTTTGAAGTTTTGGCTTTTTCATCCCTTTTCATTTTTGACGAAAAATATTTGCATTCTTTAAAAGATAAGGTTCTGATTAGTAATTTTAAAATTAACTTTCTATGATCTACACATTCATCTTGCACAAACCAATCCGGTAAACTGAATCGCATTTTTTTTTAAATTATATATTCTATAATTTTTCCAAAACCCCTTTTTTCCAACAGTTTTTTAAGTACTTTGAAAAACATTGCACACTAATCCCTGTGAACGTTTTTAATATGGGTGATGGTACCTTCAGACGACTAAACGAGGATTTCTCAATATTATAATTTTTAAAGAATATTAGACTCTTATTTTCATCTAAATCAACATTAAGATCACCTTGCAAAAATTCTTTACATAATTCACATTTGTATTTGTAAATATCCTCCAAAGTAGACTATTGAACTCTTTTCTAAACTGGAATCTTTGTTGTCACCAATTACGAGCTCAGTCGAGGACATTGAGGAAGAAAATGATGAAGCTGAAGATTCTTCGCTATTTTCATCAGTGTCTTGATATTCTAAAATGTTGTCCTCATCTTCTTCGCAGTTTGAATGAGGAGGTTTTTTTAGCTGGATCGTAACACTTATTTTAAAAGCTGCTTTAAAGGTTCTTGCTATTGGGTTTCTGTTGTAGCCACCACTTTGACGGTACAATGAAAACTGATTTTCTAAGGGATCTTGATTCAGCCTTCTTGTAAGCACAAATTTGTAACCGTCTGTTAAACTGTCCCTAAACATGGAATTAACGGCATTGATGGTCTGCAACATTCCACTAAAACAAGGGAGACTACTTAACCTACTGGATTTTTGGTCCTGCTTCACAAGCACGGTGAAAAGTTTAAATCCTTGTTGGATGGCATTTTGTGCGTAGGTGTTTGCAATGCTGATTGCTGAATTACAGGCCTTTGGAGCATAAAGCTTTTGTCTGTTTAGGGAATCAAAAAGCCTATCAACCTATTCGATACATTCAGCAGTTTATAAAGCTGCAGTATGTAATTCTTTACTTCGCACCGCCGTTTTTAAACCTGCAGCAACACTGTGGCTAAGAATGTGTATGGCTAATCTCACATTCATCTTCTGGAAAGTGTTTGGTCGCAAGTGTTTGTCAGAAATTTTTGGCAGAGCCTTTCCAGTACTACTTTGCCTGTCTATTCGAAAAGTTTTTTAACGGCTTCCAATGATACCGTTTTATTGTCCTACATGAAAAATATCCATTTAATAAATTGTTTCTTACAGATTTCATAAGGTGTGGTACATCAAACAAAGCTGTACTGATACATAAATTAGTATTATGCCTAACTCATATTAAATAAAGACGTATCTAAAGTGGTAAGAGTTTTGATTTCAGTTTTTAAACACCTTATTTCTTATCTCCCCTCTTTTGCAAAAATAATGAAATTTAATAAAGTAAAAATAGTTAAATTTTTTATTAATCTCCAAATAACGGGACTTTTTAATCAATAATTTGATATATACATGGTCCTGGTGGAATTCAGCTAAGGCAGTCAATCTACTTTGCTGCCGAGTTGAACATATAATTTTTTCTCCGATTGTTTATAATGATATATGTATATTGTATATTTGCAAATTATTACAATTCCCACAATCTTTTTATTTTTCCTGTAGTGATAAATTAAGACAAAATTTGATAGAAATCGCAATTGTTGGAACGGTTGGTTGCTATGGAAATGTATATGTCCATAATAATTATAGTTTGACAACTTATGTCAAATGTTTTACTCCCATGGAGACTAATCACTTTGCTGCCTAGGCAGCAAAGTACTTACTTTGCTGCCTGGACAGGAAAAGTAACACTTTGCTGATTGATATGTGTCTGCAAAATTAATATTTGCTGTCAATCGGAGAAAAACTATATTTTAGATACTTGTAACAAAAATAACTATTTCGAACATTATGATTTCAAAAATTATGGTAAATTTGCAAATTTAAGCGTTCTGAGGAATTGAAAAAAACGTATAAGAAAATTTTGGCAGCGTATGACAAAAAACAGTGTTTGTCACACGTACCTAAATGAAGTTTTTCAGGACTCATCTGCTATTCCGAACTTGGCTAACGCCTGGTCCGGAAACAGCAATGATTCGTCCTGAAAAACTTTATTTTAGGTACTTGTAACAAAAATAACTATTTATAAATATATGTTTTTTTTATAGTTTAATAATATGTTTTTAATGTTCCTAATTTTGAATGCGTTAAAAATATCCAGTTTATATTGTAAAATTTTACTTATATCAATTCAAAACGTTTTACATTTAGCAAATAGGATTTTATTATTGTTTATTATATTCCCATTTTTTAATGGCATATGCAAATCTATTTTCTTCTATTACTGCATTAATTCAATTATATGAATAATAGAAACTAGTAAAGAAATTGATCACAAGAATCAATGTTTAATAACTGCTAAACACCATTTTACCAAACAATAAAATAAATTCAATTGAAAAGTCAAGATTGGGGCAGCACGAATTGGAAATTTCATTCTATATAAAAATTAAACTGATAAAACCGGTTCTTGCCACTTAGCCTTGGCTGAAGTTCATTTCTTGGAAATCTACGGCTACGGGAATATAATTTTGTATTCTCTTTTCTACCCCTTCCTTTTCGTATTTAGGGTAAACATTGCATGTGTTTTCATTCATTAATACTGCTTTTGGTGCCGGTATAAAGACAATGATTTAACTTAGCACGTGACAGTGAAAAATGCACTGTATATCTTGCAACGAAGTGGGGTTTCTACCGTTTATTATAATTGTTTATGGATATTTGGTTTCTAATCTATGATGGGATGGATATACAGACATATTTGCGCTCCCACCTACAGGGGTTAATATAACTAATAGAACAAAAAAATTTTAATACAAAAATTACATATTTTCCCGTAGGTATTACCATTTAAACTTGGATGGAACACCCTATATATTTCCTGCCAGGACGAAAGATATTTTTCCCCCGATTTCAAAAATATATAACATACCTATTAACATTTTGAAATATTTGAATTTAAGATTTTCATGAATTGAATTAATAATAATCGAGTTGTCAGATTGAAGTATGCGCCAATTCGATTATCATCAATTCAGTTTAGGTATTAAAATTTTAAACTCCAGTATAAAAAACGGCTGAATTAAATGTTGACATATTAGATATCTTTGAAATCAGGAGAAGGATATTTTTATACTTAATACATTTCCTATACAATATCTACAGCCATACAATAAAAGTGTTTCAACAATAATGCCCCTAAATAAACAGAAGTATAAATATTTGTTGAAATAGTGCTTCATGCGATTTGTTGGTGACGCCAGACGTCACAAATCTTTTTAATGTGAAGCTATGGCAAGTGGTATTTTATATCATTAGAAACGGCATTCTAAGGGCCAGCTTTCTTCAAAGTTATATAACGAGAAAAAAATGTTACCTACTCGAAAAACATCTTTCATTATACATTTTATTATTTCCAGTAAAACGACATTATATTTAATTGTTATTTAACAACGAGGTATATAACAGTTGCTCGAAAGCTGTACCCTAAAGGTCCTGGCCATATATTTAATACTGCTAAATATATGGTCCTGGCAACAATGGCAACACCCTAACCTAAAATAAAAAATAAAGTTGTCCTAGCAACTATTACATTAAAAGTGATGTTGTTTTTATTGTATATATTAAAATATAGACGTTTCCTGAATTAGATGTTCTCGTTAATTTCGAACATCTTACGATTTAAAAAAACATATCGGTTACGTCACCGTCAGAAAGTCAGAAATAACGTGAAACATTTACCACTATGGCAACAAACGGGCTGAAAATAGTCGCCACTATCAAAAGCGATTGACGTGTTTCGGTACTTCATTGAATAAATTGAATTTCTTCCATTTTGTAGATTTTTACTTATTATGTACTTTTTTTAGAAATATATTCCTAACAATGTAATAATACATGCCTATATAACGTACTTTTCGATTTGCTATTGCCATTGTCTAAACAAAGCTATTGCTATAATATATGTATGTGTTGATATGATAATAGGAGCTTAATATTTCTAAATAAATATCCTAGTTTACTGAACTGTATTCGATAATTGCCCATCCCTATATAATCGCAAAAAGTATATCATACCGTCGCGACATCTGTTCGCAGTAGATGCCAAATATACCGGCGATTCAGTTAAATGAAATGTAAAGTAAACTGTGTCTTGGAAAGGCTACACGTGTTGCTCGCGGGGAGGAGTTTATCTTTTCGACCAATGAACTGCTTGTGGTCCAACGTGCTCTGAAGCCCTCTATCGGTTTGGTCCAAAACTAACAAAAAGTGTTAAGGTTTTTAGTCCATAAGGTTGACTAACTATCTCCTTTATTCAAACAACGGTATAAGTAAGGCAATGAGAGGATTTTTAAGCCGAAAGAGAGAGACGGAAATATCCAATCTCCCATGAGTCTATTGCAACTCATTCTCGAGCGCTCTGCGCAATCTCGTTATAGAGTTTTGCTATTGGTTAAATTGAAACGGATCGGAGTGCTTCAATGGCAGCGACCAATGAATTCGAACTTCTGCGCATTTCGGCACTTCATGAGGCGAGATAGACTTATGTGGAGTTTATATACATCTATCTAACTGTTTTGGCTTAGGTATTGGCCGGAACACGCTATATAGTCTTATATTATATTTGCATAGCACATTCTTCAATGGAAATAGCCATAATACACCGTCCTAAGTACACTCACTGACACCATATTACGCAGAAAGCGCAGTGAGTAACGAATTGAATTTAGTTTTAGTTTTATATTACTGAGATGTGATTCATACTTTAGCTCATTATCAATAGCTAATCCGAGAACTTTGGTTTCAGTCACGTCAGTTAGTTTATTGTTTGCTATTGTGATGTTGGGATCGAAAATGGAATTTCTGCTTTTGAATACTATAAAATTATTTTTTTCACAGTTTAGTCTTAATTTATTTGCATTAAACCATTGCGTAATTTCCAAAATTGCATTCCTAATCTTGGCCCTTAAGTTCTCCGGGTCTTTATCGCTAACAATAATGCACGTCGTATCGTCCGCGTACATTATAATTTTACCAGAAACATTGTATGCAAGATGATTTACAAATATGTTGAAAAGCAGGGGCCCCAGAATTGAGCCCTGTGGTACTCCATGACTGACTTTTTTGACAGATGATGCATATTCAGTGCCCTTATCACTGATACGTACAAATTGCTTCCTATCAGATAGGTATGACTTAAACCACTGCAATACCATGCCCCTCACCCCAAATATTTCAGCTTCGTCTGCAAAGTGTCATGTCTCACCATGTCGAAAGCTTTCGACACATCATATACCATCAAAACGCACATCTTAGCTTCGTTCCGCTTACTATATACCTCAGTAAAAATATCGTATATTGCGCTCTCCGTAGACATGCCCGATCTAAACCCGTGTTGAGAAGAGTTTAATAAATTATTTTGTTCTAGGAATTTTATTAGCCTGTTATAAACTGCCTTCTCTATAATTTTTGTTAAGGTGTTTATCAAAGATATGGGACGGTAGTTAGTAGTTAGCAATATCGTCATGTGACCCTTTTTTGAAAATAAGGATGACCTTTGAGAGCTTTAACTGATCCGGAAAATGACCCTCTTGAAACGTACAGTTTATAAGATTACTTATTGCTGGAACCAGTATTTGTATGTTTACTTTAAAGAAAGTCAATAGTAGTTCATCTGGTCCAGCGGAGTTAGTGTTCTTTAAAGAGAAAATTATATCCCTGACTTCAAGATCTGATGTGGGAGAGAAGAAGAGACTATTATTTATTGATCGTAATTCTGGTACTGTATATTATATTTTGTTTTCAATTATATTCCATTCATAATTTTTGTTTTGCTTTCCTCTTCTCGTTTCTCGTGTAATATTACTCCATACTGTTTTTGAAAGGTTTGAGGAGGATTTTATCTCATCCTTAAAACTTAATTTCTTTCGCTCTGTTTATAATTTCCCTTAATATATTTGAATAGAGTTTATAAAAATGCTTTAAAATAGGGTTAGGATTGGTGCATAAAAAACTAAATAATTCAAATAATTGTCCCTTGTCCTTACAAGATTTTTTATACCCATCGCTATCCAGGCTTTGTGCTTTTTCGCATTTATTTTTTTAACTGGGAGCAGTGGCGGCTCGCGGCTTTGAAAAGTGGGGAAGAGCTACCGACATCGACAGAAAGAACAGCGCCGCTGGCGAAAAATGTTTGGGGTCCACGCCCAAACTGCCAAAATTATTTAATAATTATTACCGGTATTTTTTAGGTAAAGCATCAAAAAATAAAATATATTCATATTGTATTAGCAACAAAATGATTTGTTGCAAATCACATGTCTACGAAAAACACACTAAAACTAGATTATATAGAAAATATCTCTTGTATAATACTATAATGGATCAACCCTGGAATGTAAATAAAAAATAATTCCAAGAATTCACGGCGGAATGTCCCCTAATAAACTCGCAATAAACGAAGCAACGTGCTTTCGCGTTGATCTGAGAAAGGAAGTGCTACACGCCAGCTCTTCCAATCATTGCAAATCAAACAAATGTACGACCATTACGACGTCATCGTTGTCATGGCAACCAACTAGTTGCGCTTATACTTTTGATGACTCGACGGCTCTCGAGCGATGCATCTTCCTTAAAGGTCTACACAAATGATAATGAGATTGTCACTGCTATCGGCAGAGTACAAATAATATCGAGTAGATTCACTCAGCAAAAATCGTTTCATGTTTTTGGATTAAACGCAAAAGCCGCAGCACGGTAAAAAATTAGTTTTTTCTCTACCTGCAGCAGCGAGCAGTCTGTGAAGGGAAATTCAAAAAGTATTAGCTGAGGCAAAATTATTTCCTCGGTTACATGATATTTCAAAGAGGGATTAAGGTAATTTTTAATACGTAATTCAAATGAATAAAACTATGTAATAAAGTTATACAAAATAGTAACGTATACTAAATTCAAAAACATTATAAAGAAAGGTAATACCAATTAAAATAATTTATTTGATAGTTTGTAACTTGATTTATCTATGGTCTTAACACTTCATTACTCGCGCTACGAGTATTTCTCTCACATTTTCTGCGAAATCCTCAGTTTTCGGAGAATTTAATATGGCCAATTAACCGGGTGCATTTCTCAAGTGATTGGCTGCATTTGTGAGAATTTCTCTCATCGCGCTACGTCTGCCGTAGTACTTTTAACATTGAAAATGTTTCTGTTTTCCTGTTATGGGGCATCAAATTGCGAAAAAGTGCATGCTACATTTGCCACACATGATGTCATATGCGTGATGAACTACTAACCCAAACTAACCAAAGTAATCAAAAAACTAAAATGTATCGGAACAGATTAAAAAAATTAAAGTAAGTACTTGTAATAAGTACTTGTAAAGTAACATTAAAACTGGTTATAACGTATCGGATCCGGTTCAAATTACTAAAATAAATTGGAACTAACTGAAACTAACCGAAAGTTGATTGAACAAGTAACCAAAAGCACCAAAAAGGGCTAAACCGTATCGGGCAAATTAAAAATTTAATATTTTTAATTTGACGATACGGTTTAGCCCATTTTGGTGCTTTTGGTTAGTTGTTCAATCAACTTTCGGTAAGTTAAATTAACTTAAGTGAACCGAATTTTGGCGACTAACCAAAACTAACCGAAAACATTAAATTTAATTGTAACGTATCGGAGTCGGTTCAAGTGACTAAAATAAATAAAAACTAACTGAAATTAACTGAAAGTTTATTGAGCGACTAACCAAAACTAGCCAAAAGCACTAAAAAGGGCTACAGCTTATCGGAATAGTTTAAAACATTAAAGTAAGTTAAAACTAACCCAAATTAACCGTATTTTGGCGACTAACCAAAATTAACCACAAACGTAAAAATTAGTTAGAACGTACCTACCGGCATCGGCAGCGGTTCAAATGACTAAAATAGGCTAATTGAAATTAACCAAAAGTTGATTGAACGACTAACCAAAATTAACCAAAGGTAACAAAAAGCACCAAAAAGTGCTAAAACGTATCGGAACAGATTAAAAATATTAAAGTAAGTTAAAAGAAAACCAAATTAACTGAATATTAGCGACAAACCAAAAACATTAAAATTGTTTAAACGTATCGGAACCGGTTCAAACTACTAAAATAAATTAAAACAAACTGAAACTAACGACAGTTGATTGAGTGACCAAATAAAACTAACTAAAGTAACCAAAAGCACCAGAACGTGCTAAAATAGGTTACACAATTGAAAGTAAGTTAAAACAAACCGAATTTACGCGGCTAACCAAAACTAATCAAAAGCATTAAATTTTATTATAACGTGTCGGAGCCGGTTCAAATGAATACCTCTGTGGTTTCATGCGAGTGATTTTTCAAGGTCGCGTCATGACACGGAAATTTTTCCTGAACGTCACGAGACGGTTTATGAAAAATTTATTATAACGTATCGGACTCGGCTCAAACAAATAAAATAAGTTGAGACTAAGCGAAACTAACAGAAAGTGATTGGACGACTAACCAAACTAATCAAATCTATTAAAATTGATTATAAAGTTTAGGAGCCGACTCAAATGAATAAAATAAGTGAAACTAACCGAAAGTTGATTGAACGACTAACCAAAACTCACCCAATCCATTACCATTGATTATAACGTATCGGAACCGGTTGAAATGACTTAAATAAGTTGAAACTAAGTGAAATTAACCGCGCTAGATCGGGGATGAAGAGACGGATCGAATTATTTTTTTTTGTAAAAACTAGTCGAGTTGCATACCGTTAGATTGGGGAATGAGAGATGAATCAAGTGCAAATGTTATTTTGCTCTTTACAACCAGACTGAACGTTATAAACTGTAAAAAAAAAGAACCTTGAAGTAATATGCATGTATGTGATATATTTTGGTAAACTAAACTTACGTAATCTAATCTGATCTAATCCAAACTAACCCAAACTTATATCAACTATTAATTTTCAACACAATTATGAATTTTCTCAGATCTCAAATTTAACAAGCTTTATTGCATTCTGCTAGTTAATTTTAGCTGTCGCCGAAATTCGGCTAATTTAAGTGAGTTTCAACTTACTTTAATATTTTTAATCTGTTTTGATTTATGTATTCGCTTTTTTGGTTACTTTTGATTAGTTTTGTTTAGTCGTTCAGTCAACTTTCGGTTAATTTCAGTTAGTTTCAATTTTACTGTTTTTGGTTAGTTTAGGTTGGTCACCAAAATTTGGTTAATTTTAGCTTACTCCAATATATTTAATCTATTACGATACGTTTTAGCCGGTTTCGGTGCTTTAGTTACTTTTGGTTAGTCATTCAATCAGTTTTCGGTTACTTTCAGTTAGCACCAATTTATTTTACTCATTTGAAGCGGTTCCGATACATTATAACCAATTTATATGTTTTTGGTTAAATTATGTCAGTCGTCAAAATTAGATTAATTTGGGTTAGTTTCAACTAACTTTAATATTTTTAATCTGTTCAGATAAGTTTAAGCCCTTAGTGCTTTTGGTTACTTTGGCTAGTTTTGATTAGTCGTGCAATCCACTTTCTGTTAATTACAGTTAGTTTCAATTTATATCAGTCATTTGAACCGGTTCCGATACTTTATAACCAATTTTAATGTATTTGGTTAGTCGCCAAAATTTGGTTACTTTGGGTTTGTTTCAACTTACTTTAATATTTTTAATCTGTTCCGATACGTTTCAGCCCTTTTTGGTGCCTTTAGTTACTTTTGGTTAGTTGTTCAATCAACTTTCGGTTACTTTCAGTTAGTTCCAATTTATTTTAGTCATTTGAGTCGGTTCCGATACGTTATAATAAAATTTAATGTTTTTGGTTAGTTTTGGTTAGTCGTTAAAATTTCATTCGTTTTGATTAGTTTTAACTTAATTTAAGCCCGTATTGGTTATTTTTGATGAGTTTTGGTTAGTCATTCAATCAACTTTCGGTTAGTTTCAGTTAGTTCCAATTTATTTATTTTGCGACATTAAACATTTTTATATGATATAAAAGCTTGTCGCGAGATTTTCCTGTTTAAATTTCTCGCGACAAGCTTTTATATCATATAAAAATGTTTAATGTAACAAAATAATAGGTTTGATTTCCTTCAAATGTTATTTTCTTCTTTTTAGTGCATTTAAATAAAAGCTTGTTTTAATTTTTTTTTACTTTTATTTATTTTTTACTTTTTAGAAGGTATTATGGCATAGCAAAACCACAAATTTAGTAAATATTATATTTTTATTTATAAAACTTAGATTCGTAGTATATAATAAAAGCCATTTTGAATCCGCCACATAAAATTTTCAAAATCTGATAAAAAATGTATATTCCTTGTCCCTAAAAACCCCCTAATATCAATTTTAAACGAAATCGGACATACTTTAAGTAGTGCCTTCATCACTAACCTTTAAAGGGACGGGGAAGTGTAAGCAACACCACTGTTTTTACAAGAATAAACAATGGCAACACCATAGTTTTATATTTTCATTTGAACTACAAACGCATACCAAAATTTGAAGCTAATTGGATATGTAGAAGTGAGCTAAAATTGACTTGCAACATTTAACAGAAAATCGGCCATGTTGAATCCGCCATTATATATTTTCAAAATCTGATAAAAAATTGAAATTCCTTGTCCCCAAAAACCCCCATATACCAATTTTAAACGAAATCGGACATACTTTAAGTGTGCCCTCTACTCTTCAAAGGGAGGGGGGGGGGGTTGTAAGCAAGACCATAGTTTTATATTTTCATTTGAACCTCAAACGCATACCAAATTTGTAGTCAATTAAATATGTAGAAGTCAGCTAAAATTGACTTGCAACATTTAACTCAATATTGGCCATGTTGAATCCGCCATTTTGAATTTTCAAAATCTGATAGAAAATTCATATTCCTTGTCCCCAAAAACCCCCATATTCCAATTTTAAACTGAATCAGGCATACTTTAAGTAGTGTCCCCCTCCCCTACCCTTGAAAGGGGGATGGTGTAAACTTAACAACATTATGTATTGTCATCGGAACTATAAACGTGTACCAAATTTTAAGTCATTCGGACATTTAGAAGTAGTTCTAATTCAGCCTGCAAGATTTGATTACAGACAGACAGACCCACAGGTGAAAGTAAATAAAAGCTTGTAATATAAGTGTTGCTAAAACCACAAAAGGTCATGTAAAAAATTCGCAATTATTAAAACATAAACGGATTTTAGCCCACGCTAGTGGTGACGGGCATTTTATTTTTGCCGTACTTGTTTTCGTTTCTCACTATTGTTTTTATCCAAATTTAGGTAAATAATAGAATTTTAATAAAGACGAATTTGTTAAACCGATATACGTGTAATTGAAAAACTGCATATTATTAAAAAACTATTATAAATCTGATAGGGTCTTTGGGGCATCTAAAAAATGATAATCCTTCACCCACTTTTATAATGCAATTATCCGCACAACAATATCTCGCCATTGTAGCGATCTTAATAATTATTTAATTCAACGCGACCCAACAGTACAGAATATCAAGGCGCTTGCACACTGACCGTAAAATAATTCTCCCTCGTAGTGTAGCCACAACTGGCCGCGAACGAGATTGATCCGGATTTGCTTCGAAGGTAAAAACTGTCGGCGAAATTGGAAATTTGTCTCGAGTGAACCTACCGTATATACTTATTTATACCGTGCTATCGGCGCGTACGCGAAAAGAAATAGACATTTTCATGTGGGTTCACCTCTGTTTTATTCGATAGTGTTGTTAACGGGCAATGTACAGGTGGCGAGATTCTTGTTCTTGTTCCATGAAGCTTTGATTTTAATATTTGAAAATAATTGAATTATTAGTTATTAGGGGGGTAACGGGAAACAGATTATTCCTAAACTAAGAAAATTTTATCATTGAATCTTAAAATATATTATTTTACTGATGAATGAATTAATAGTATATTTTTAAATTACATTTTCTTGAGGAAGTGGCACTTCCTCTACTTCCGCTCAATAGCCGCCACTGACTGGGAGACATTTACTTAGTAATCTTAGTTCTTCTCGTAGTTCTTATAAAATATACTGAAATTATTTTGGGCAGATGTTTCATGTAATGACCAGTCTATTTCCCCATTGGAATAACACTTTTGTGTAAATTTGTGGACGAGAAAATCCTTCTTGATATATCGACACATATGTTATGCTTTGTCTCTGTTGCAAATATAATGCTTTTATGATCCGAAAACCCTGTGTCCTGAATTTGGCTGATTGAGAGTTAATATCGGTAATTATGTTGTCTAACACAGTTGTCGACGTATTAGTCTGCCTAGTTGGCTCATGTACGGTACAAGTTAAGCATTAGATGTTTAGTTGTGACTGAAAGTCGTACAGTGGCGTAATTACAGTGGGACCGAGCCTCCCCCAGATATCGCTAGCCCCCCCCCCCCCCCCCCCCCCCCCCCCCCGGGGCCATCACCCCGGGGCCCCGCCCCCCCCCCCAAATCCCCCCCCCCCCCCCCCCCCCCCAGAAAAAGGCTGACTTTGATTTTTTTTATCCATATCACAATAATAGGCCCACCCTAGGCTCGTCCCCCCCAAGTCAGATGGCTAGTTACGCCTCTGAAGCCGTAATATTCAGGCGTTGGATTTGATATATCTATATTATAGTCTCCACACATAATTATATGCTTTTTGAAAGATAACAATAATGATCCAAAAGAATTTCAAGTCCTTGTATAAAGTCCGTTACTTTCGTACTAGGACTTCGGTATAAACAAACAATCACATCATACTCACTACCACAATATTCAAAAACTATTTCCACACAATACATGCCCAAATTCAAGGGAGTAAAAGAGAACATTTTATGAGTATAAATAATGACTCCCCGTGAATGCTTTCCATGCGATAAAAGCTACTCGCCACTACACATAGCCTTCCAAACGAATAACATTGTAATTTTTTAACCAAGTCTCTGCAAAACATAAACTTTTAAATTGAACGTCACATAAATAAACATTAAACAATGTTTTTTATTTCTAATGGATTGAATATTTGTGTAAAATATAATATAGTTCTATGGGCGTTCCGAATTTATTTTACGGAAGGCAGCGGCGCCTGCTCGGGGACGCCTAAAAAAGGTTTTTTATTATTTGAATTGGCCTTACCTCTATTACTATCTACAGATATTTGAGACCCAGAATCTCTGTTTTCTATTGTTTTGATAGATGATAGATTTTCTTCGGTTTCCTTTAGGCTTTCATGCAATTCTAAATCTATGTTATCGTGGATTGGAAATGTGAGTCTCATTTAGATTATTGTGTGATTCAGTGTTGATGTTATCGTCAATTAAAATGTGAATCTCATTGACCTGTTTGGTATTGTATCAATCTGTCCTGACAAAAGTTATAGTTTGATTTTATTTTTTGTTGTTTGTGATGGTTTTTTTTATTAAACTAACTACATCAAATCTTTTTAATAGATAAGCATTTTCATTTATATCAATAAAAGAAAAAATCCTTCCGCGTAAGTGTCTAACTTGGACAATTTTTTTTAAGGTTACTATTGTGATTGAAAATGAGATTATTTTATCTTAGATTCATATTTCAGAAAAGGGTCCGAGAGGAAAATGAAATTCGTGTGAGAGCAGTATCTCTGTTAATCTATGTTTTTTTCAATGAAATTTGTCATTGCTTGTTTACAAAGTTATTGAAACCTGCAAAAATTAAAATGTAGTCTTTTTTGTAAACGATTGCGAGAGAACATCTATTGTTTCAGTTATTTGCTCAAAAAGGGCATATGGTTTAATAATTCTTTCTACTTTGTAATTAGCTAGGCGAGTTTCTATTTTATTCCCCAAGTTATAACCTTTTTGATCACAATATTAGTAATTTATTTTTAGTTCCAGTTGGTTTATTCACGCATCACAACATTACAACTCACATCGCATAACATTACCTCACACATGCCATAACACACAACATATTACTGCAGCCTGCCTGGAGTCAATCAAGAAAATCAACAGAAGGCCATCACGCCAAAGAAGAACGATGCAAAAGTGACGTGGAGTTACTAGCATCATGAGAGACGGTGAATTTTTAGTGGGTATGCCTTTTATAGGAGAGCCCCACACTACCCTCAACCGAGGGTGTGCATAAAAATGCTCCCTTTTTTACACTTTGACAAAAAAAAAAAAAAAAGTTGGTATCATCTGTTTCATTGCTTGTTGTTATTGCTAGTTTGGTATCCTCCTTCAGATGTTCTGCCCCTTCCACTATCTTCTGTAGCTGGCGTTATAGGTATCATTTAAGGCTCTGCCTCCGGTTTTCTCTTCAGACTTTTTATCTCCTCTTAGTAAATATCGTTATCTTTCTCCAAGGTTCTAATTGTAGTGACTATTTGAGATTTGAGCGCCAAGGTAATTAGCCACATTTAAGTCAAGTTTTAGTTCTCTATGGTTCTCTATGGTTTCCTTGCTGTGTTTAAGCATTGTTTAGAAAGACAATGGTTTAAGTTTCTCTTCTAACTCTACGTTCATGTTCCTGGTCTTAATAAGGTCCTTATTTAGTTCAGTAATACTTTCCTTTTGATACTTTAACTTTACCATGTAGCTCTTCGCCATTTTTTTTTATTACAGTCAGTGGTTTTATAAATCCACTGAATTGTCTATTACAGTGGTTTTATACAGAAGCCACTGCATTGTCTATATTATGCTTGTGCCATCTGTGGACGTAGTCGTTAACATAACTATTGATTTTAACAGGAGGATATAATCCTGTCGGCAGTGGAAGAAAAGCTTCCGTGAACGCCCTATCGTCTAGCAGATGTCGCATTGCTACCTATATTGGAAAATTAAACCTATAAACCATAGGTATATTAATTTATTATAGTTTTTGTATAAAGGACACTCAAAAACGCTAGTCTACTGAAAATGTACCGTAACTCGACGATTATTGAGAACTTTGTTATCTGGTTGATTGTTATTTTTCAATATATTCAATTTTTGCATGTTTTAATATGACATAACAAAAAGTTTTAGAGCCAGTAAAATTTTGAGATTCAAACAGTAAAAAAAAACTATAATTACCATGCATAACACAATTAGGCAATGAATAAGCGTTCTAAAGAGCGAATAAATGACTTATTTTGCAAGATATGAAATACCGATACTTACTATACAGGGTGTCGCGCGATAGCGATTTTAATAAATATACTTCACGCTAGCACAAGACGCCTACAGTAATACCTACGTCACCTTCAAAAATTTCCGATATACTTGGCGTCAGCACATGGCACTGCGCTCCACCACAGGGCTTAGTGTCATCTCGGCTAGCAGTTTCACTCGCACACGCATTTGTATGAGTCTTTTTGAGGAAACCAGATGTGTAGAAGTTTGGCCTCAGTTGCAAGGCTCTTATTGTTGAGAATGCCAGGTATTGATTTCGATGCTCGGCCCTTGCAAGTTTTGTTTCTAATTATTTTTTTTGGGGTGAGTCAGTTTTTTGATATGTCTTGAGTTAGTTTTTGATGGTTGCGCTGCGGGGGCATTGCATGAAGTGAACATGTAAAAATTCTTTGCATTTCGAAAATAGGAGAAAAATACCATAATATGCCTTATATATTACGGCGGCTCTGCAGGAGTCCAATTATTGAAATGTGGTAAAAATTTTCAGCATGTGGCATGTGAATGCATAGTGTTCAATCTCGTATATTGATCCAACTTTATTTTTATTATGCTTTTAAGCACTCCAGTATATACATATCAGGAAATGTCAGTATTTTGTTTTTTTCTAAAGACACCTCTGCAATCTGCTCGATAAGGCAATTTGTTTACTACATTTATGGCCTTACGTTGCAGAGAAAACACTCTTCCGCCTCATGTCCCCAAGCAAGCAAAGCATAAGATATATTTGCCTGAACTATTGCATGGAAGCCCACATATCATTTTTGCATGCTTATCACCTGATAATAATATTCTCTGTCGGCATCGGCATGAAGATATGCTAAGAATCTCCCTAAAAACATTCAGGATCAGCATAGCATATGCTAAGAATATATATTACAGGACACCAGTATCAGGTGCTCATATATGTGCTATGCATGTGATGTACAACTTACTAAGAATATTGCAAAAAATGCCTGTCATGTCCTCAAAAGGTATATTTTTCATAAAATAAAAAAAGCAACGGGGCTTGAACCCGGGCCGCCGAATTGAGACCTAACCATCTGGACCTCTCGACCACGAACGCTCTTGCGCCAAATCGAATGCATCGCGAAAAAATGGCGCAAATGCAATCGCTCAAGTGAACGCCACCTACACTAGATGGCGTTGGAGTCAACGGTCAACATAAAACGCAACTGCGCATGTTAGAAAAACCTATAGCGTAACAGTTAGCTAGATGCTTCTCCTTATAATGTGATACAAATTAAATACTCGTCTTAATAACGCCATATAAAAGCCGTTAAAAACTAGACACTCATTACGTCGCAATGATTATATACAATATGTATTGTAGGTCCAGTATAATGGAGCCTTTTTTTATAGAGGTATATTTAAATTCGAAATTCGAACAGCTGCAAAATGCCTATAATTAACCACACCGGTACAAATAAGTGAAAATGATTTATTTGATTTGATGAGTAGCAGAGTAGCAAATACAAAATGTAATCTTTCAGAAAACATAGAACACCTGATTTTTGTTATATTTCATTCAGGTAATAAGAATATTCGTTATAGGAATATGCTTCAAAGTATAGAGGAAAGTAGCCAAATATCGCATCCTTTTTCCTTTTAACTTAGAAAAGCCAATCGGTTAACTACAATAGAGTTTCTTTTAATGAAATTTATGTAGAAAACCTACCTCATTTGATTCGTCAGTGCTAGATAACACAAATTTCAAAAAATTTTGAAAAAAGTAAAAATTACTATAGTAGTGTAAAAAACGTAATTTTAAAAATAGGGTCCTATTATCGGATAGTAGGGGTTCTAAATATCGCACTATCGGTTATCAGGAACATCTAAAGGAAACAAAGCCACCCAATATTTATATAACACTTTTATTATCAAAATGGTACATAGTATACATTGCGACTTATGGATCATAATAAAATTCACAAATAAATGTTTTATGTTTTCCAATCCCGGTACACTCCTCGTGACTCCAACGAGAGCACATGGTGCAATCTGGTGCATCGAATCCATGGTTCTCCCTCAGTATCTTGAGAATATAGGTTTAAACAATAAAAACATTCGGCATCTTCGTTATTCGCATCATGATCATCACTGGCATCAATACCGCATATATGCGATATTGGGGATATCTAACTGTGCGGTAATAGGAAACTTCACCTAAAAAAAACAAGGTTCAGGCGAAAAACTATATTTTTCAGAAAAATATTTATATATCAACAATATCCTACATACCTTTTTAATATAATGGCGCTCAGAAAGTCCCTGATAACTGTACACTTTCGTCAAAAAACAACAATTTGAAATAACGTATAAAAACTCGTTGGCCGGCGAAACAAACCACAGACAATGAAAAATGTCCAGTAGAAACGACGCTCTCGTCTATCTACTAGATATTTGGTAGATGTCAAAAGCTACTGCCTTGCCACCGGGGATAGGTGGCAACACTTAGAATTAGGAAATAAGGTAGGGTGCGATATTAGGCGCCTATCCGATATTTGGCTACTTTCCTCTATTCTTGGTACGTAATCTTCGAGAATATTTTTGAGATGTTCTGAGCATCTCATAATTTCCTAAGTCCGTTCTTTGCATATCCGATGTGGAATATTCTTTAAGAAGATGTTCCTAGCGTAGCACGGGACATAAATCTACTATAAAGAATATTCCTCATCGCACTTTAGGGGAATATGTTAAGAATATGAATGTGCTTTTAATGTTATGTGGGAAGTCATCAGAAGAACCTTTCCGGATCCTACATTACTTACCAGATTTCTTAATACAAAAACGCTTGAGGATAATCCACCTGCCAACAGCGGTGGATCTAGGGACGCGTGGACCTCAAGGCAAAAGATATTTATGGGCCCCTACCCCTTGTATATTTTAAAACTAAGTTAAGGCATTTCTCATGATATATGAGTATCACATAAAAAGTAAGAATATAACAATATTTTTTATTCAGGATGAAAACTAATAAAGAATTAATATTTTTTCGTAGTGAAAAGTAAGAAAATAAAATACATTTTTATTTAGGATAGGATGAAAGCTAGTTAATACCAAAAATTGTAGATTGGTATTTTGCGTATCACATAAAAAGCCAAAAAATAAAAACACTTTAAACAAAATATAAAAACTTCAAAGATAGCCGACTATATTTTAAACAAAAAACTAGTGTACTTATTCGTTCCTATCATAACAAAAATAGTTTATTATTATTAGGCTCTTAGTCTTAGTTAATTTATGAAAAGAGGGCCACCACAATATTTGCCGTGGGGGGACGGCCAACAATTTCACTATTTTAAACTACGACATTGTATACCATCCACTATATAATTATAATATCGTATTTATCAAAGTAAAGTAATTAGTAAGTAATTGAGAAATATAGATACATTCAACTTGATTTTCTTATAGAAATACAATTCGTTAGAGTCTTTAGGCTGAGACAAAAGATAAAACAATATGTAAAAATATAAATATTCTTAACAAGTAGTATCAAGTATTTGATAATTTGCTCTAAAGTAAATGAAAATGCGGCCTACATGGGAATAGTGGGAATCACAGTAGTTAATGCACATTTTATACCGGTACGGTATGGTTAATGTTCGGTGGCTGGGTCTGGCAGTTGCCAAATGTAACGCTCTCAGCAGAGCTCTCAGGCTCTCAACGAATATTAGGCCTGGGCGGTATGGTCGATATAAGTATTTCGTTAACATCTATACTGTGCCTTTATTATTGAATGTAGCTTAATTATTATTTCATTATTTTTGGTTTGCATATTTGATGTTTTACCATTTTACTTCCTTCGATACAAAAATACTTATAATCCGCGGCATCGTGGGGACCTTCTGAACCTTGGGCCCCAGGGCGGCGCTCCGAACTGCCCGGTGATATGTCCGCCACTGCCTGCTAATTGATCAAGATGTGACTGCCAACTCAACTTTTGATCAAGCCAGACACAAAATTTTCAGAATTAAAAGAGGTTTGTGAAGGTCATAGTTTCAGTCTTTGATATATTCAAACTAAGGTTATTTGCATGGGAACCAGTCAGACACTCTAGACCGTGTACCGTCCAATTTCGTCTCCAACTCCAAAGCATTCGTGCCTCCACCAGCAGTAGATGTATCATCTGCAAACAAGATAAAATCAACACTGGGGGTGCAAGCCACCAAGTCATTAACATAAATCACAAATAGGAGCGGCCCCAGCACAGGCTCTTGAGGAACACCCAAATGCATAGGTTTTAGGCCTGATGTACAATTTTTATAATCCACTAGCTGAAGACGATTTGCAACTTAAGATGAGAGCAGGTTAAGACTTTTAGTGGAGAATTTGTAATATAGCAGTTTGGTCATAAGCATATCGGCCGAAACACAATCAAAGGCCTTCGCTAGATCACACAGTAATACAGCAGCGAACCCACCATTATGAAAAGCATCTATAATAATCGAAATGAACCTATTTATCGCCATGACAGTTGACATCCCAGGACCCGAATTGCTGCTTGTGGAAGAGGTTATTCAGTTCAAAATGGCTGCTAATTCTTTCCTTTAAAGCCTTCTCTACCTATTATTCGTTTCGCCGCATCGAAAATTACGCCTGCTCTCAAGACGCTTGTGTGTTTATATAATTGAAGATAAAACGTAACGAGGGTATTCTAGCTAACATTTATATTATAGTCGCCTTATCTTATGACAAGATGCGATCCCGTCCGTTCGATATAAATATGCGTCCCGGTCGCATATTTACACATCCTCACATACGATGGCACCAGGGTCACAGTTTATACCGTACCCGAATTAGTTAAACAACTCTCCACGTGTTTTGAAGCCAAGCGCTTCAACCAATAGGAGGGCTGAGAGTTCTTATCTTGCGCCTGCGCTCAATGAGTGAACGCTGCCCTTATAAATAAAACATCAGTTAGGCATATATGTATGTCCCTTTTCAATAAGATACCGCCTTTAAGGAGAAAGAGATAGAGATAGTGTTGGCGAGAATTAACCGTAAAACGAGGCACACAACTGGCTTGTATTGTGCTTGTATTCAGATGAGATCTCGATTATTGATTTTCTGCGCGGCGACAGGAAAAGTATGTTGATTGAAAAGGAACCGAAAAACGAAAACTACCATTGTGTTTGTTCGAGAGGCGGCTTTGTTTGTAGTGCTTTTTGTGGACTGCTTTCGCTAGTTTTGTGTATTAAATCCATAGACTTAGTTATATGCCTATGATTAGATCCTAGTTCGACTCTGTCCACGACCCAGCTGGCCTTATCATTCTGACATTTCCGACTAATAATGCGCATGCTCGAGAATCCATGAAAAAATAGAATTTGGCTTCACTAACATCAAAGGTGCCGGCTCAGATTTGTATAACTGATTCGGTGACGGCATAAACTGTGCCAGGGTGCTGAAAACTGTGAGCCTTTGTAAACAATAATTACGCTACAAAAGCTCACTGATTTCGGCATCTACGTAACTGGCTATCATAGCCACCAGGGTGCTGAAATCGGTTAGGGTTTGTAAGCGTTTGTAGCACTATAAAAGCTCATTGATTTGGGCACCTAATCGCGCCATGTCTTCACGGTGCAATCAATTTGCGGTAAGAGCTCTCGTGGTCTAGAGGTTTAGATGGCTGGGTCTCACCTGGACGGTCCGGGTTCAAACCCCTTTGCTTTTTTTTAGGTTAAATTTCGATAAATTTCGAAACAGTTTTTTTCTTGATTTTGGGTATGTCTTGGGTTAGTTTGGGTTAGTACCTGGTTAGTTTCCTTTGTTGAGCCCCCGTAGCGAGCAAAGCGAGCGGAGGATCATGCGAAAAGCGAAATATTATATAACAGCGTATTCCAGGTGCCCAAATCAGTGAGCTTTTGTAGCGCTACAAACGCTTACAAAACCTAACCGATTTCAGCACCGTGGTGCCTATGATATGATAGCCAGTTACGTAGCTGCCGAAATCAGTGAGCTTTTGTAGCGTAAGTTTTCAGCACCCTGGTGCCATCGTATGTGAGGATGTGTAAATATGCGTCCCGGTTACTCTTCTTATAACAGACAATACTCAAATTACCTTGAAAACTGAAGGATAAGCAATATACTTAATGATCTTTGTATTGTACCCATAATAATCTTTACTAGGAGAGTTATTCATTGGAAAAATGATATCACGTAGTTCGTTATATGTTACTTTTTCAAAACCAAGCACAGGAATATTATTTCCACTGGAGTTAATTTGGAACACTGAACAGATCAAAACAATCATTTCCAACAAATGTAGCAGCACCTCCAATGGGCGAAACGTTTTCTTGAAAAGAAATTTGCCAGAGAATAATTTTCTAAGTGTACCATGGAGAGTTCATCTTCTCTCATCCAGTGCTCACTAAAGGAGATGACATTAAAGTTCTTGTGACTATTATGCGATTCAATCTCTGAAATCTTATTTCTTAGGCACTGTACATTCAGATGATCAATTGAGAAGTTTAGCCTACCACTTACACAGTCTATACCACGGAGATCGGTGGTCTATACTCCCCTCCTTCGACAGTCCCACATTATTCTCTGACGGCCGATCAATACTCATTAAGGTTCTGCTGTTATTGTTGCATGATCCTTTAAAAAAACTTCCGTATTATTAAGATTTAGGTTAATAATATTTGACAACATCGAAATATCATTTAAACAAGGGCCGCATTCAGAGACGTTCACCAGCTTAGATAAGCGCTAATTAAGTCAGCCTGCAGCAACTAGCACTTCTCTGAATAAAGTTCTGTTTGTCAGCCTGAAACAGGATAATTTGCCATCACGTCCAATGACCTATATAAATCTTCTATTGTTAATTATTTTATTACTTAACTTTTGCCTGGTCCAGATAGAATTATTATGCTAACCCAAACAAAAAAGATACCTGAAAGCACGTCGTCACACTTTAAAACAAATTATTTTAAAGTTATGTAATACTTTACTGTCGGATTTTTATTTCCCCCCTATTTTTTGACACAGCTGAGAAACTCAGGCGTAATATTTGTTGGCTGAGTTGATCATGATCAATCAGCGGCTTTCGCGGAACTGTGCGTCAGCTTGCCCATTCAGGGAAATCGTTTAGTCCGTATTTCAGCCGCTGAGCGTCCCTGAATGCACCCAAGGTATCAATTTCGAAGAAAATCGAAAATACATAGCCGCTTTTTGGTTTCTAATTTAATTTCTTGTTTTTGTGAATGTTGTAAACAATGTCCAGTTAATAGGACTCAGTTGCATAAAAATGTAAAGCAGTCAGTACCTGAAGCAAATTACCACTGAAATTCAGTGGCAAATATTAAACGTTATTTTGCGGCTTTTATTTTTTATATATTTCCGGCGTTGTTTTCAAAACCTACAAAAAAAAATACTTTCTCTTTCCCACTTGGATGACGTTATAGTATATTAAGTATCAAGAACAGTAAGGACAGTTTACCGATCGACGACAATACTCCAATATTGGAGGAGATCGGCTAGCTCCTTACTGTTCGAGATGCTTATACTATTTTTTGTACGCCCATTATGAACACAAAGACTAAGCAAATATCTTGAAAATGGTAAAAAAAATTGTGTTTTGGATAATTATTTCTGCCCTGTAGATCCACTAAACCTTAAGTGAGTTCTGTTGTTACTATGGATATAATTAAATATATTTCAAACGTCAGTAAATCCGTCATTACTCGACTGTGTAGGCGGCCGTAAAGTTTCGTTTTTCCTCCGCCGGAACTTTACTTTTCACTTTTCCGCCGGCGGAGGTAAAAGTGTTGTCATAGCAACATAGATACGATACAAACAGACAACAAAATAAGCGTCAACAACTCAAGATTTATTAAACTAAAATGTGTATTTATCACTCAATTTGTGACTGCATTTCTAAAAATCACTAATTTAGGAACAAATTGGTTATTATTTAATCGAACTTACTCAATAACTGCTTATCAATACGGAATTAAAACGCAATCGAAGACGCAATCTTTAAAAAATAATTATTGTTGACAGTGTCCATTGACAGCTTCATGTTACAAATTCACCGACACCGGTCTAAGCAAGGCCACCTACGACCGTGGTCTAAGCCGCCTTGCGAACCCATTTATCTTTAATAATAATGAGATATTATTACTATTAAAAAGAGATGTTTTTGCATTAATTTGTCGACATTTGAAGAAAAAACAGCATATTTTATTTGGAGGAAAAGTTACTTTTCATGGCTTGCTCTCTATTACCAGCCTCACTCCGTTCGGCTGTTAAACACGAGCGCGCCATGAAAAGTATCACTTTTCCTCCGTATAAAATAATATACTATTACTTACCGTTGCGTTTTTGCTGCATTTAAAGATACTTTACACAAATAGTGCACTATGTAAAAATAGAACTCGCCTATTGGTCGATCCATCTCGTATTACGATATGTCTGCGTGATGCAATCGACTTCTATCAAGAGCTATCGTGGTGTAGAGGTTTAGATTGTTGGGTCTTACCTGGAAAACGCGGGTTCAAACCCCGTTGCTTTTTTTTATATTTTTTTAAAGATTATGTTTCTAAACAGCTTGTTTTCTTGATTTTGGGTTTGTCTTGGGTTAGATTGGGTTAGCACCTGGCTAGTTTCCTTTTCTTGAGCCCCCGTAGCGAGCGAAGCGAGCGGAGGGCCATGCGGATCGACCAATGGGAAAGGCCGATTTTTATATAGTGCACTATTTGTGTAAAGGATCTTATAATGCGTTTTTGTTTAGTAACCAGTAAACTTAACCTACCGTTCTAAAACCAAGCACGATAAACAATCCGAAATAGCATGGGCGTATAAAAATATAATTAACTTCCTAAGATTTAGCATTTCCAAGATCTTCATGTCAGCCTTTATAGGTAATAGTATATTATTTTATATGGAGGAAAAGTAACTTTTCCTCCAAATAAAATATGCTGTTTTTTCTTCAAATGTCGACAAATTAATGCAAAAACATCTCTTTTTAATAGTAATAATATCTAATTATTATTAAAGATAAATGGGTTCGCAAGGCGGCTTAGACCACGGTCGTAGGTGGCCTTGCTTAAGGCTTGCTTTCCTAGGAAGCGCGACGGTGACGGGACGGAATGCGCAGACGTTGTCCTTATGACTAACCAAATAAGTGCGTTCCTAAGAAGCGGAGCGTAACGGCGTCGGAACGGAACGTAAAATCCCGCCAGCGGAGTCACGCCAGCAGTCGGTCGGCAGGCAACTTCGACGGGACGAGACGACGGAAAGTTATTTGTTTTGTGTGCTTCACAGAAGAGAAAACTGAATTGCTCATTGACTTGGTGCGATAATACCCAGTACTGTATAATTTACAGCACAAAAATTCTGAATCTAAAAGCTAGAGATCGAAAACTCTCTCCGGTTGTCATATATCTGAAAGTATGAAAATATATATTTTATATAAATGTAGGTATGATGTACAACTGTCAGGCGAAATATACAAGTTCATAAATATTTTTTGCAAAGTTTTTTTGGCACGAGTTATATTTTGATAGAGAATATCATGAGTTAGCCATCAAAATTAATAGAGTAATTCACCAAAAACCTATAATTATTAATTAATAACTAATAAACTGGCATAAGTGGAAAAAAATGTTGTTCCTAGAATATGTATAAAATTCGAAGAGTAAGAATCAGTGTACTTACCCTTTACACACAAGTTTTCCTCTGGGGAAATTGGTTTTGTCACCCGGTTCAAAATGTCTTGCCTTATATTCTATAAGATATACGAAAATAGTTTTTCAGACACTCGAAAATACTCGCAAAATTTTTTCTCATCCTCGTATAAATATTTCTCAACTAACAGAGTATAATGACCCTCATGTGACCGCTTTTTAAACATATCATGTTCGACTTCACGTTGCCGAACACTGCTAGCCAGAAGAAGCTCTTCGTCTATTTCATTTGTTAAAATTTGCAAAATTAAATCTTCGATATTCATTTTCATGCGTCGGCGTGCGTACGCTCTGCCCCTAGGAATGCACTGTGAACAGGAGGGACGGCAGCGAAACGTGCGACGGCCCGTCTTTTCCGCGCCAAGCTTCCGTCCCGTCACCGTCCCGTTTCCTAGGAACGCAAGCCTTTAGACCGGTGTCGGTGAATATAATGTAACATAAAGCTGTCAGTGGACACTGTCAACAATAATTAATTTTTTAAGATTGCATCTCCGATTGCGTTTTTATTCCGTGTTGATAAGCAGTTATTGAGTAAGTTCGATTAAATAATAACCAATTTGTTCCTAAATTAGTGATTTTTAGAGATGCAGTCACAAATTGAGTGATAAATACAAATTGTAGTTTAATAAATCTTGAGTTGTTGACGCTTATTTTGTTGTCTGTTTGTATTGTATCTATGTTGCTATGACAACACTTTTACCTCCGCCGGCGGAAAAGTGAAAAGTAAAGCTCCGGCGGAGGAAAAACGAAACTTCACGGTCGCCTACACAGTCGAGTAATGACGGATTTACTGACGTTTGAAGAAAAAATATTTTAAGCATTCAGCTATATTTGGTACAGTTACTTGATATTTGCTTTGTTTGTCCAAAGCTGATTTTCTTGTTGGACATTCAAGAAAAGAGTGTACCTAGAAGCTCTGTTAAAACTTTAGCAAGGAGTAAACTAAATCATTTTTTACATAAATTATCCGATAAAGCCCCGTAGGGGTTGACTTATCTTATTATTTGATGCCTGCTTTCGTTCGTTTTGCATCGTCAGCTGTTTACAAACACGTAAATAATGTTTAAATTAGAATAATTACATATTCAAGAGCTATATAAACGAAATTTCGAATGAACACTGCACAACGTAATATACAAATGCTCCTAAAATTGTCAAATTGACCGCCGAATGAGGTGGTCAATATATTCACCAGATAACTAGTGAAAATTTTCACCACATTTGAAGAATTGGGCCCCTGCCTGGAGCGCAGTATATCTAGTGCGATGTGCTGACGCCGCGCCGAGTATAACGGAGATTTTTTAAGCTGATGATTACGGTGCGCGTCTCTTGTGCTAGCGTGAAGTATATTTAGTAAAATCGCGTCCCGCTATTAGCGGCCATATTTTAGGAGCGCGTTCTAAGGCAAAAAATTAAAAAATATGCCACATAAATATCAATTGAGAAATACTTCCTATGGATACTTTACTGCGACTCTCCAAAGTGGGCACTTGAAGATGATTTTTCTCAATATTTCCGAAACTATGTAAGACAGAATTAGGAACTGGCGATTTTTATAAACTTTAGGCGTCGAAGCGGATTTTGTATTTAAAATCTCAAATATATTAGGCATCGCACACAAGGTGAATTCAGTGTAAAAACTGACACTCTTTAGCACATTTATTATTTGTTTAATACTAACTCAAAAATATATAATTTCAATGATTTTTATAGAAAATAGGGTATGTTCATCTCATTAAGGTGTACCATTTCCGAGTAGAGTCGCTTTAAAAATCGAGGTGCACACGAAAGGCCAGTGTCGGACTGGCACACTTAAAACCCAGTGGTCCCACAAGGGTGAATCCTTATTCTGATACAAGGATGAATTTAAAAATCTGCTAGGATAGTGGCGTGGCTCATTCATCATCTTATCAAAATTATACTTTTTTAAACAGTCAATACCAAAGTATTTGCAAGAAAATATTTTTCCTAAGACCACCTATCGAAATAAGAAAAAAACAGTTAACTTTTTTGGTAAAAACATCTATTTCGCTGCCCTCTGGAACGAGAGAAAGGGCCACATATGTGCTTGCCTCAACTAAAAGTAAATATTTAATATTACGGAGGTCTCAGGAACCTGAGCCCAAACAAGTTCCATATTACGTATGACAATTTAGAGATTCTCTGACTTGTGTCGTCTACAAGTTGGTGATGTCCTTTAAATAAATACCCACCCCCTACTCCGGCATTGAAGATGGGACCTAATTTGCACGCTTCGAAGACAGCTCGTTCTGACCTACCAATCATTAGTTGCAAATTTTCATAATTTAATAACAAACTTATCTTTCAAATTTATTCACTGTCAGTTTCTTCTAATATAAACTGACACTAAATAAATAAATTTGGAAGATAATGTACGTGGCCACATATTTGTAAAAATTTAGTACCCATTTTAGAAGTGAAAACTTCTTTAGGCGTGTTTTGCGTTTTTTTTTTTGGGGGGTTGAATGAGACCTGATGTAACGTAACGCTCCTTCTACTGGCATGCTCCCGTCTAGGTAAAGGGCTGAAATTTTCAGGGAATGTAGCCAGGTTAAAAAGAAGATCCTGCACGAAAACGGGACCCCGTACCTCTTCCCGTTTGGCCAGGAGAGGGGGGAGAAGGAAAAACTTAAATAATTAATTTCGGGAGAACGGGAAGAGGTACGGGGTCGAAATTTTTATGATAGGTGCGCCCCATGGAGGGCCACCTTAGGCCATACGGCGGGAATCAGGGCTCTAATTTAAGGGGGAATTTTGGGGGAACACCATTTTTCGCCCGTATCTCTGCAACAAAGGCTCGGATCAAAATTCTGACAAACGGTGACCCCGCTTATTGAAGTTTTCACTTCTGTCGTGCGGTCTTAAGCACACACCAAATTTTTTTACTTTACTTACCCTATTTTCCACCTTTTTTCTTTTCTGTCGGTTGGGAGGAGAGGGGGATAACTACTTTATTATTTCCCTTGATTTTTCGTGTTCTTATATTTTTTGTTTTACTCGCTTACTGAATTTATGTCCTTAAATACCATAAAACAGTCCAAAAGTTTATTCGACTGTTATTAATTATGTGGAACGTATTCGTCTTTAAATAGAATTGATGTGTAAAAGAAAATTCTGGCAAATCTGCATATGTGGTTTAAAAAACAAACTTTTCCTTTAATGTTTGAGAAAAAAGGAACAGGTAATTAAATGAAAATTGAAAAGTCCTCAAATTATTTTCGAAGAGGGTTCACCGGTCTGCAGATAGGTAGACAGTTTTGAAAACGTATTACTCACTCGTAGCTCTTTAACCAAAAGCTTGCAAATAAAACAAATGCATGTAAATAGGTGAATATTTTTAGCTATGTTTCTTTTTAAACAAGGCAGGACAAGCAAAATTATGTTTTTAATCTAAATATTGTCCCTCACCCTCGTATGCGAAAGAAGTCTAGTAATCATATATTTTGAAATTTTAAGACTAAACAACAATATATCAACGAAGGCGTAAATCTAATAGCTTTTTCTTTTTCGTAGTTACTCTTAAAAGTAATATTTTTTTACTTTAAATAAATGCACATACGTACATAATATGTCAATATTATTTCTTTACGATTTATAGTTTGTGATTAAGGGCCAATCAAAAAGTATAATAAGAATATATTAGTAATGAAGGCGCTCTTGATTTGCTCAAAATGTTTGTAAAACTCTTGACAGTAACAAATGTTTTTTTATATAAAATTTTCTTATACAGGGTGTTTCATAAACATCGAAACAGATGCATTTTAGGGAATTTAGAGTACCATTTCAAAAAAAACCTCTAACACTTCAACTTTATGTTTAAAGGGGTTACCTCTTGGCAACATTAGAATATTTGTAACATCACTTTCAAGGGATGAGTTTCACCTTTAAAATAAAAGGCGAAATCGCTTCCAGGGTCTCGATTTTTTTACAACAAATTATTTTTTATTTTAATCGATCAATTGGTTTTCGAGATATGCTCATTTAAATTTTTAATGGGCCTCGATACAAAAATTGTTTGACGTACTTATACCAAAGACAATAGTAGTATTGTCTTTGCTTATACTAAATGAACCGTCTTATTTAAGTAAAACAACAATATTTCGTGAAAACTTCGTGAATTTTCGCACCTGGGTCCACAACATCAACAATATTAAATACGCATATCTCGAAAACTAATTGCTCTATTTAAATAAAAATTACTGTGGTAAAAGAAATCGAAATACCATGAAAAAGAAGTGCCTATGCTCTATGTTCCATATTTAAATATTGGGGATAAACCCATTGAAGGAGGTTCGCCGTAGAAAAAATCGAAAGGCGTTTAAACTACGCTTTTTGCAAATAAAATCAACGGGCCCGATGGAAATTTAAGAAAGCTATACAAATTTAAAATTTTAATGTTTATTTTACCCGTGGTAATTTTAACCGCAAATATCTCAAAGAACTTGAGCACTCTAGAGGCAATCTAAAGACCTTTCAAGCAAGGTACTACACGACCCATGCTCCCTATTTAACTTTTAGGGGTAAAACCATTACCTCCTGAGGTAATGGTAAAAGTCACCCCTTGAAAGGAGTGTTTTCTACAAATATTTCACTGTTGCCGAAACGTGTCCTCTTTGACTGCAAAATCGTGTTCACTTTCAACCAACAAAGTAATAAAATAAGTAAGGGGATGGGGTTAAGAATCTTTAGACTTGCGCAATACCAAATTTAAGTAAAAACGGATCACTACTTTTAATTATTTTAGAAGTGTCGCGCTAGATCGTCAATTTGACCCACTGTGGGCCGTTTAAAACATATTCAATAGAGAAAGAAGGTATGAGGGCAAAACATGTTTCTGCCACCGCCCAGAAAAATTGAAGAAGTAACTGTCCTCTTTGCTTTTCTATCCCCAGATTTTTATCTGATTCCGTCAAATATTCTATAAGTCAAGTGAACTCTGAGAGATCACTAATAAATTAAATTACATTCCAATTCTCTAAGTCACCTGCAATTAAAGATTTATTTATGAAGAAATATTAATTTTGGTACCACCAAATGAAGATAAAGAAGATCACAAGTTATTGAGATCGACCTTTATATGAAACTATTCTAAAAAATGGTTTCTTGCTAAGCTGTTATATAAGGCAAATAAATACATTGAATTGAGTCAATTGTGTGGCTATATACAGTATATTTTAAAGCGGGCGCGTTTCTATAAAAATACTGTTTTTGATCCAGCTCTGGTTTGGCTGCGGTGAAAACTCCTAGGGAGGGAGAAAATCATCGAGGAACAAGCTTCCTGGTTTTTATAGGCTTTTGCTTCCTATATTTGGCCGTCCTAGTAAAAGTATTTTAAAAAGTATCAGAGGTAAATCAGGTGACCTTGAATGGCCACTTAAAATTAGAATACCTTTCGATTCGGCATCGAAAATTTTCTTGCAAATATAAATCTATCGCTCTTTCCGTAAAATAGGACAAACTTGCAAGATATATCTCTCAACATTCGTGTTTTTTTAACTAAATTTGGCACACCATACTCCTGTTTGGCAACCGTTACACCGGTTCCACTTTACATATATGCTTATTTGGCAACAG
>MU185882.1:22609-67030 GCA_016904865.1 Pissodes strobi | reverse complement strand
AGCGGTAGATAATAGTTATTAAGTAACCAAATACATCGTGTCTTCATTAAGCAATATAAAAATGCATTTAATATATTATTCATGAAACATTCACATCAAACATTTTTTGCGATATTGATGATGTAGTTGTGATTTAACAAGTGAGGTGACAAACTGTCAAACGAGCTGTTTATAATTTCATATAGGTACCTACATAATTATATTTTCCTTGTACATTTTCGAACAGACCCCGAGCACTAGGCAAAGTATTTTTTAAGCCGTAAAACATTTTTTTATATAAAAAATTGGTGTCAAAATATTACGTATTTCTACATTAAATTGCTCATTAGAGAGCTAAAATGCCGAGTAAAATTCCCGTTAAAAAACTACGCTCAAAAACTGTAGTGAACTCCATCTACTATCACCTAAATTACATGGATAATGAATATATCACTAATTTTTTTTAATCACAAAACGCAACCTAAATCGAATAGAAACGAAGACATTAGAGAATTAAAAAAAATATATATGTCACAGTCATCTTTATATTACTTGAAAATTGCGATCTAGAAGCTGACCCATTAAATGTACAGGGTGTCCCATTTCCCTTGTTAGTAGTTAGTAAATACACTCATATTCAAAATAATCGATCCACGCAAATTTTCGATGAATTCCAATCGCATATAACTTTTTTAATCGATGTCGGATTTAAATGAATTTTGAAGACTATTGTGGATAAATTAGTGGAGAATCGCTCCCCCCCTGTCAAAAATTTTCTAAAAAATAGTAGTACATTTATAATACACAGGTTTAAACAAAAGGATGGTTTTTACCATAAACCACTCTGTGGAGTGGCGAAACAGTAAATTGTCCTAAATTGAGTTTTAGTAATTGTCAAATCAACTCTACTCTTAACATCTTTGTTTTTGGTTCAGTTCGATGTCTTTATTTTTGTGGAAAATATGGATTTTTTAACAAAACATTGCAATTTTAAATAGTTTTTCTGTACGAAAAACTAAGGTTGCTGTGGAGGATGCCAGTGACAATTTCGTTGAATTCATCTCAGACTTGGACATGTCATTTCATTTACGGCTTTCAAAACCTTTCAAATTGTTTTTTTGTAAATGAATGTATGTTACTTCTGAGGGGTCTTCTAACTTTTTAAAATGAATACGTCTCCGACTGATGTGCCAGAGCCAATGCTTTAATCCAGGATGGACATTCACATTATTACGTGGCAAGAATTTTAAACACGTCACAAGATGTAAAGCACAAAGGGTTGTAAGTCGGTTTAATCAGCATAGTGAGTATAGTAGAAGAATTTAATGTGGTAGGAAGAGATTTACGGATGAACGAGATGATCGCTTTATTGCACTAAATGTTTTACACCACAGAACAGTAACTTCTGTGAATGAATGAATGAATGAATGATCTAGGGGGGTGTTAATACCCTGCGACCTGTACAGATCCATTGTGCCCCCCTTCCATGGTGCTTTCGTTAATGTAATTCTCAATCAGAGTACCTCATCCAGCTTCAGTGCTTTGATAAAAGCAAGTAGTCTGGATGGTTCTATGGATGGAAGTCTCTCCCGTTTGACGACACAGTACCCGAAGCAGGCCAATCGCCTGTTCGCGACCGCTTCGCACTCCGTGAGAAGGTGTTCTGTGGTTTCACCTCCCTCCTCACAGAATCGGCAACTGTTCGCGTTTTCTATTTTTATTCTCTCCAAGTTCCCTCTCAACTGGCAGTGGCCAGTAAGGAAGACGGTGAAGATGCGGAGAATGTTCTTACTCAGTACTATAAGGTGATTTGATTTTCTTGGGTGAAAAGGCCCTAGAAACATCTTTTGTTGCCTTAACCCTGGACTGCGTTCCCATAAACTGGTATATTTGGTCCGCTTTTCTTTCCTGAATTCTTTCTTTTAGATGTGCGTCCCTATGCCACAGAAAAGTTCCGGTCCTAAAAACGGAGTTTGTGCTCCTACTTTTACCAATTGTTACGCTTTTTCCTTGCCTTCTATCGCAGCGTATCCTGGTATCCATTGAAGGGATAATTTGTTACTCTTGCCTAGTTCATTTAGCCTATCCATGCATTCCCATACCATTCTGGAGCTGATTGTTGTCGAGCTCAACGCTTTGATGTCTGCTTGACTGTCTGAGAAGATGACAATCTCTTTACTCCTATTGTTTATGTCGAGGTTGAACTGCGCACATCTGCCTATAGCGTTAATTTCCGCCTGGAATACATATGTGCGCGTGTTTTACCATTGCTTCGGAGAATTTGGTTACTGGCCCAAATACTCCGGATCTAGTTCCCTTTTCAGTTCTTGCCCCGTCTGTATACGATTTTCTGGTACTTTGCTACGATGTGAGAATGAAAGTGGTGTTCCTTTTCCATTCTTCTCAACTTATCACGACCGTGAAGTATTTTTCAAAATTTTACCTTTTGACTACATCGTCCCTGGGGAGACCAGATATTGGTATATGCTTTGTCAGGGATGTTAACTCACTCTTTCTAAGCCATCCTCCCTCGCCCGCTCCCTCTCTTGTGATTCTTGCCATTGCTTGTCCAGCTGCTCCCTCTACAACAATGTGTATAGGTGCGAGACCCACAATTACCTCGATTGCGCCGTTGGATAAGTTCTGATTGCGTCTGTTAGGCTGATGCACGCTTTGAGTTGTACTTTGTTGAGAGCTGATTTTATGCTCTGCTTTTCCGTTTTCTTGAACCAGACGATCGGCCCGTAAAGTAGGGTGGGTCTTAGTATCATTGCGTACATCCATCGCAGGATTTCTGGTTTACATTCCAAGATTTTTCCTGCAAGGCATCAGCACACCATGAGGACCCTCGTAGCCTTAGTTACAACTCCTTCAATGTATTTATTCCATTTGAGTTTGCAATCCAGCGTTATGCCTAGATATCTGACTTCCGATGCCGGTGTAGTGTTGATCCCGTGTATTTGGATAATTTTCATTCTAGGGGATTCTCTCTTCCTAGAGAAGGGTATTATGATTGTTTTCAATGAGTTTATTTTCAGCCCCACTGTTTGGCACCATTCTTCCGTTGCTTTGAGTCCAGCTTGAAAGAGTTCACATAATGTACTCTCAAAGTTTCCTCTTGCAGTCATGACAATATCATCGGCACCGATAACATAACTTTTGTGGAGGTAAAACACAGATTGCAGAACGTACGGCAGGTCCAATTAAGCGAGAGAACGATAAGAATGAGGTTATCTGACATTGAATTAGACGCAAGAAGACCAACCGTTCCCGAGTTGCTAAGAAACCATGGGGTTGAACACCTTAGGTTTGCTAGAGAATATCAAAATTGGAGAATTGATGAATGGAAAAAATTCCGTTTACCGACGAATCTGGGTTTGGTTTAAAATCATCTGACGATTATGAAAAAATCTACAAGATAACAGGAGAATGTTTTGAGCAAACCAATTTTTCGCCTAGGATAAGCTATGACGGAGCCTCCGCTATGGTGTGGGGTGGCATGCAGCTCGACGGATTTGGTCGATGAGGGGGGGGGGGGGGGGGGTAGGCGCAATGACAGCGGATAGATATACTCATGACGTTTTAGATTTAGAACCCCATGTTGTTCCCTTTGCTCCATTTGTGGGAGACGATTTCATGCTAATTCATGATCACCCTCGATCGTATGTTGGGAGAATGGTTAATGAATATTTAGATGAGGTGGGAACCCAACAATGAATTGGCTCTCCCGCAGCCACGACTTGAACCCGATCGCACATGTCTGGGAACCATTGGGCAGAAAAGTACGGTCTCTGATACCTGCTCCAGCCAATTTACAGGAGCTTAATGAAGTACTCATTGAAGAATGGCAGCAAATTATTTAAGATCGTTGTATACGCAACCTTATTGACGGTATGCCAGGGCGTATGGGGGCTGCCATTCGAGCACGTGAAGGAAACACTCGTTACTGGGTTATTTGTTACTGTTACTATTATTGTTTATTGTTATTGTTGTTTTTTAAGTGCGTTTTATTTAATGCAATTTTTGTGCTTTGAGTTTAAAGTTTTATAATGATTTTATAGGGGATTAATTAAATTTTGTTAAAAAAAGTTTGAACTGTTTCTTAAAAAAAAAGAAGTATGGGATGATTCAACAAAACTGTCACTGATATCCTCCATTGCAAATTTAGTTTTTCGTACCGAAAATTTTTTGAAAGTTGCAATATAAAGATATCGAAGTGAATCAGAAACAAAAATGTTAAGAATAGATGTGACTTGATATTTGAAACTTAATTTAGAACAATTTGCTGTTTCGCCACTCCACGTAAGACACTTTAAACTTATGGTAAAAAAACATACTTTTATTTAAACCTGTATTTTAAACGTACGTCTATTTTTCAGTAAATGTTTAACATGTGAGCCATTCTCCTTTAATTTATCTACCATATTCTTCAAAATTCATTTAAATCCGACATAAACTTATAAAGTTAATTGCGATTGAAATTCATCGAAAATTTGTGTGGATGGATTATTTTGCCTGTGAGTGCATATGGGGGTCTGGTTTTGCGACTTTATTTTGTGAAAAGGAAGATACTGAAAACATGCTCTCCACTGCACTCTTAATTGTTGAAATATAGTTTTTACAAATCCATCGTATTCGGATATCCTTCGTATTCAAGCGACCCTCTTAAACTTATTCTTATACGGTTACGTAGAATCGAGGGTAGAATCCAATGTAGACAGCGCCACATTTAGAAATAGATAATCCAAAAGTCTGTTTTTTGGTTGTATTCAAATTATTCAAAACTTTACATACACGTATATCCTTAACTCTTTCGTCTCATAAAGTGACCTATTTTAAACTATCTGGAGAATGCTTAAAGTTAGAACCATTTTTCTCGAAATTCTTTTTATAGTTTCGATATACCTTACAGGGCCATCTTATGTGAACCACCCTGTACACCGTTATGAATAAATTGATTCCCAATCGTGGCACTTTTCCGCGCGTTTGTCGAAATTATTATTATTAATAATGATATTTACTAATTCTAGCTTTAAGAAGAAAATAATATTCTTTTTGCCATATCAGCCATGGCAGAAATAATCTTTTATGAATTTTGTAAATTATTTCACCGTAACGGCACACGAAAACGGACTTTACAATTTTAGCATTTCTTGTACAGGGGTTTTCCCTTTTAGCTCAGTATATGGGTAGCCTGAGAGGGGCCCACCTTGCATTAATTGAGAGTAAAAGGTTTTTCATTTTAGGATTATTTGGTATGGTAAGCCTGAAACTAAGTTTGCGAACTCGGAAGCCGTGGGGAGAACTGTTGGTAGACGAAAAACCTCGAAATTTTGGCAGCTCTTTTAGTTACACGCATTACAGAAAATCTCATTCTTATCAAAGTTAATTTAGACAAAATTCTATACAAAATGCACGGGTCAATCTTAATTTTATGTCGTCATGATACTTTCCCACAGGTCTTTGGAGTTTAATCAAATTTACCAAAAAATCGTAAAATGCAGATTTGTGCTCAATATGGTGCCTATTCAATTATTGTACATTATTGTACAAGCTGTTTGGGTTAGTTTGGGATAGGTTCGCAATACTTTCATTGTTTTTGAAGGCTAGGTATGAGGCTTTCATCCTTCGAAAATTCGTCTACCATCTCTTCAGTTTCTGTATTTTCTTCTAGTTCTCCCTCGTTCTCCCCATCTCCCTCTTCAGTGACCTCCTCGTCATTTCAATGGTTGGAGCAAGAAGTGGCCGAAAATTTCTTACAGATTGTGGTCCACATCAGACCAGATTTGCCTCTTGACATTAGCAGGGTAGCAGTGAATTTATTTCTTCTTATCAAACTTTAAAGAGTAGTGAGAAAGGATTATACCCTTGCAAATGAAAAAGACACCGGCATTGCTTCAAATGGTATTCTGCAGCTGCAAGAAAGGGTGCATCAGCGCATGCACCTGCCGACAATCTGTTCTGATGTGCACCACAGCCTGTAAAAATTATTCGAGCACTTCTTGCTCCAACGCCCCACCCATTGAAATCGAGGAGGACGTTGACGAGGATGTCACTGAAGCGGGAGATGCGGAGAACAAGGAAGGACTAGAATATGAAGAAGAAAATATAGAAGCTGAAGAGGTAGAAGACGAAATTTCGGAGGATGAGGAGCCTCAACCTGGGCTTTCAAAACGAAATTGAATTACGTAGAAATACATACTCTTTTATAATTATTGTAGATATTAATATTTATATACCTATATTTTTCTTCATGCTGATCACTTCTCTTGTAAACAAATCTACTTTTTTCAATTTGTTTCCTGAAAATCCCAAACCATATTTTTACATATTATATATAAAACAACTTGTACAACATAATTAAGGGTTATTAATCATAAAAAAATAGAATAGGCACCATAAACGTTCATACAGAAGTCAAAATGAGGAAAAGCCTGCATTTTAAGATTTTTTGGAAAATTTCATCGAACTTGCAAGACCTGTCTTAAGACGGTCTGAAATTAAATTTGCCAGTGCATTTTGTAGGGAATGTTGTCTACATTAGCCTTGGTAAGAGTAGAATTTTCTGTAAAGCTGGCAATTTTTGAGAAATAAGCAAAAAACTGAAAAAGTGCCTATCAAAAGTTCTCCCCAGGGCTTTCGAGGTCGCAAACTTAACTTCAGGCTACTCTTACCATATCAGATAATCCTACAAAGGAAAATCTTTTACCTCACCATTAATGCAAGCTGGGATGTATCTATATATTGGGCTATATATTTTGGAGCATAATTACCATGAACCGCCAGGACTTTTTAGTAGAGCAAAAGTTCTAAGAGCAAAAGCGCTGGAGATGCTTCAAAATATACGGAATAATCTTGTACATTAATTACAGGCAGATCAATATTAAAACTGCCCCGGTAAATGTTGTGTCGCTCTTGTATATATCAAGAAACCCTCCTCCGTTTGGGAATTGAATCCCTCCTGCAACGGGACATTTTGTGATGCCGCCGTCCGATCTTTTCACATCTGGACGCGATCGAAATTGGAATTATATTCAATATGAAAATGTCAAGAAAATTTGGATGACCGCCGGCCGGCCGATGGAAAACTTTAATAAGTTTTCCCGGACGTGAAAGGCTGTCACGAAGTGTATATCATTATGTGAACGTCACCGCAACGGGCGCGAATCTTCGAGACGTACTTACTCGATGTCTTAGTTTAATTTCGTTCTTTTTTAATATACTATGGAGCCCAATAATATTAGATTCTTGCACCAATAGCATTATTATCCAGAGTTTAAAGTGTTATAAACAGGATACTTTTCCATTAGGTCCTTCGATATATCTTTAAGCGGATAAATGTTGACAAAGGGTGTTATAATATTGAAGCATTGAAAGTGGCCAGTTAATAGTCCAAACCTCGATGACCTATGCAACTTAATGGGACCGACATTGCTGGACTGTGAACAGTGTCTTACAATAAAAATATTTTAGTTGGCATCAAACTTTCAGTTTTTTTTTTATAACAGTTTTAATTCTCCGGTATAGTATAGTTATTAAAAGGTAAATATTCATTAAAAAAACTCAACCCAACTAGCAGTTTTAGATTAAGCAACGTGTTTTACCGTGTTACGTGTTACCACATATAATTAAATGAAAGTTACCGCTACGTCCTTGGCACGTAGAGAAAGATAGGGTAGCCATTTGGTCGGCGGTGTCGAATTAATACTTTGATCCCTATGTAACCGTCGCGTCGCCTTTTAAAACAGTAATAATTACTACTAGTTTTTGCCCCTTAAGCTTAAAAACTTTCTTTACTTAATTCGTACTAGTATTATTGATGATTTTTAAAAATATAAGTGAGACATTTTCGTTCTCTAGAACAAAAGAGTGACTTTTTATTGTTACCATAGAGTAATAATTTAAGTGAGCAAACTAAAATTGAACCCTAGTTTCAATTTTTAAATTCATTAATTTATTGTAATTTCTAGCATATTAAATATTAACATGCTTTGGCAAATTCTAAATTTTGATTTTTAAAAAGATAGACATGAACCTAAGAATAAGTATAGCATTCTACTGGCTAGAATTTTCATGACTATAAAGTAGCAAATGTAACATTTACCTTGAACCTTAATTCAAGTCTAATCATTAAGTTTCAAAGAATATCGTAGAGTAATTTGCATGCCGGTTCGAGTGTTGTTCTTGCGGTTTTTCGAACAAACTTTGGAATAAACATTGAGAAAAAATCGGATATGAATAATCCTTTATCATCCCAAAAAGTTCATCAACCTAAGCTATGACCATAAATGAAAATATGCAGTTTAAGTGTTTTTATAGTAATGTTACGACATGGCCTCCCCTTTAAACTTAAGTAACACCGAAGCTATAGTAGCATCTGTAAACGTATTTAACTAAAGTAATAAGTTTTCGTTAGTATGTCTAAACTCAAAATTCTTTTAGAGATACTGGCACTTCTACTTATCCGCACAAAGTTATTTCTACTTAAAAATAACAATCAAGTTAGTATGGATATTGTGATATTTTCAGTTAGTATTATGACACTTAGAAAGATCCTCAACGTCTGAGCGCTTTTTGTCAGTAGTTCTTTCATATCAGAAACTTGAACGGTTGTTAGGTCAGAAGAAAAACTATAAAGTATTTTTAGCAGTAACGGTTACGTAAATTTTGATGGAATAAGAAAGTTATTTAATTTTCTTATACCGAAGAGTACATTGCTTTTAAATACTTAAGAGAAGTAACAATGCCCCATGTTTTGCTGTAGAGTGAAATAGCGTAATTACTCTATAATTACTTAATAAATGCAATGATGGAAATAAAGCTCATAGGATCTTCTCTTGCTATCCAGTGAAGTAGTATGACTTTATAAATACTTAAAATAAGTATCAACTTCAGTAGACTTCAAAAATCTTGTTTAAAGTTTGGCTTGCACTCTAGTGAAATAGTGGTACGAGGGACAACGATAGGAATAACACAATTTATTTAAAGTATCACTGAGCGGTAAGAATAATATAGTAGTAGTAACTACTCCATAATTGCTTAAGCCAAGTAATATAAAGTTTAAAGGTTTTTTTAACAATGTTACGACATACGGCGTCCTCTTTAAACTTAAGTAACGGCGACATTATAGTAATATCGGAAACTGTATTTAACGAAAATAATACGTTATTTTCACTAATATGTCTAAACTGAAAATATTTTAATAGATTCTGTCATTTCTACTTATCAGCACAAAGTCATCTCTACTCAAAAATATACATAGAGTAAACATGAAAATAGTAACAATTTTCAGTTAATATTATGAAAACTAGAAAGATCTCCAACTTCTGAACGCTTTTAGTCAGTTACTTAAAGTGCGACTATACAGTATTATAGCAGTAGTAATTACTCTTTAATTGCTTAAGACAAAGCAGTAAATTTGTTAAAAAAAAATAATGAAAGAATTCCTTACTTTACCGTGATTTTTAGTAGTAGTTCCTCTATAACTACTTAAGGCAAGAAACGATATCAATAATGTTAATACAAAAATTATTGGCCTTTAGTCTACAGGGTGGCTCGAATTCAAGTCTATGTATCGGGATCTCGAAAACTGGTCAAAATTGCACATTTAGGTACCTAAAAATATGCCGTTTAGAGAGTTTTAAAATTCAAAGTATTTCCAAAGCTATTCGAACAAAAAAAACAAAAATTTGAAGAATTGTATTATTTTTTTTTCTGTGCTTATTTAAAAATGGATTTCAAATTGAATTGCACCTTTGTAATGCCACTTTTTCCTCTCTATCCAATGGTGGTATCCAGTTTCGTCTTCAAGGGGCCGTCATCAACTTTCTCTTTTTTTATAAAACACGAACTTTAATTTTTTTAACGTTTTTCAGATGATATTGGCGTTATTTATATGAATATGTGTTTTTATTTTTTATCCTTTTTTTAATGCTTATTTTAATTTTTTTTTTTGAAATTACTTGTTTTGCTTTAGAGTGATTTTAAATAGTTTGTTACTTATATTCTATAAGAATCGTAGCCTTCATTTTTAATAAAAATAAAAAGTAGTAAAATTAAGTAAACAGGTCCATTTATTTTTTACCCCAAAGCAAAACAAGTATGAAAAAGAAAATGATAAAAATTTTTTTAAACATATTCATATTATTAACGTCATTATCATCTGAAAAACGATAACAAAATTAACTTTCGTATTTAAAAAAATAAACTTGATGACCCTTGTAGACGAAACGTCGGATTCCAAACTGGATACCACCATTGGCCCTCATTTGACCGAAGCTCTATCTCTTGCGACTTTCGAGTTCCGCATACATAGACTCGAATTCGAACCACCCTGTATAGTGAATTAGTAGTAGAAATTACTTAATAATTACTTAAGTAAGTAACGATGGTAACAAAGTAGAAAAACTTTTTTAAAACATCCATTGCTGCACAGTGAATTTTTAGTAGTGGTTATTCTATAATAATTGCTCAAGCTAACGATATCAATAATGTTGTGGCACAGTGAATCAGCAATTGCCCTATAATTAGTTAAGAAAAGCAACGACAGGAGCAAATCTGATAAATTATTTAAACATATTTTTTAGTAGTGGTTACTCTATAATTACTTAAGCCAACTCGCTGTACACCAATTACTCTATAATTACTTGAGATAAGTAACAATGTCAGTATAGCAAATAATCAAAACTTCTTTCATGGGTCTCTTGCTATGTAGTGAATAGTAGTAGTATTTACTCTATAATTACTTAAGACAAGTAACCGATGTCAGTAAGGTTAGGTGTCTCTTACTATTCGGTGAAGTATTAGTAGTAGTAATTACTCTATATTTAGTTAAGAGAAGTTACGATATCAATATAGTTACTACAAATTTGTTTAAATTGCTGTGCAATGAAATAATAGTAACAAGTACCCTATAAACACGTAGGAGATGTAACAGTGATACTATAATAAAAAAATTAAAGTGTCGCTAGCTGTACAGGATGGCTCGAATTCGAGTCTATGTATGGGGATATCGAAAACCGTAAGAGATACAGTGTCGGTCTAATTAGTGCTAAATTGCGCATTTAGGTGTCTAACAATACGCAGCTTAAAAAAGTTTAAAATTGCGAATATTTCCGAAGATATCCGGAAAAATAGAAATATTGAAAAATCGTTTTATTTTTTTCCTGAGCTTATTTAAAGCGGATACCATCAACTTTCTTTTTTTAAAGACGAAATTCAATTTTGTTTTCGTTTTTCAGAAGATATTAGCGTTATTAATATGAATATGTGGTTTTAATTTTATTAGTATTATTTTGTATATTTTAATTTTTATTTCTTTTTTAATTATTTATATTGGTTTGGGCCAAAAAATAAACGAACCTGTTTACTTAATTTTATTAATTTTATTAAAAATAAAGGCTCCACTTTTTCACTTCACACAAAAAACAAAGTAAAATATTTTTATAGAATATAAGAATTTCAAAAGTCACTTGAACTATTTAAAATTACGTCAAAGCAAAATAAGTGATTTCAAAAAAAATTAAAAATAAAAGTCGAAGAAAAATAAAAAAATACAATAAAACACACAAATTGATATTAACAACGCCAATATTGTCTGAAAACGATAAAAAAAATAATAAAAAAAAAGTTCGCATTTCAAATAATAAAGTTGATTTTAACCCTTTGATGACGAAACGCCGGATTCGAAACTGGATGCCACCAGAGCGAACAAAGTGGCAATGCAAAACTGCAATTTAATTTGAAATCCGCTTGAAATAAGTCCATCAGGAAAAAAATAAGGAGATTTTAGAAAATTTCGTTTTTTTCGGATACCTCCGGAAATACTAGGAATTTTAAAACTTTCTAAACAGCATAATATTATTAGGCACCTAAATGAGCAATTTTACACTAACTTGACCGAGACTGTATCTCTTACCGTTTTCGAGATCCCCATAGATAGACTCGAATTTGGGCCACCCTGTTCAGGGTCTTTTCCTTATAATTAGTGCGGCTTCTAATATCACTATTGAAGATAGAAATTAGTTTCGATATGAAAGGAGACCTGCAAACCATCCGTTTTTTAAATAAATCACACCTTAGACGTTTGTTTAGAATAAAAGGCATTTTTCTTCTTATTGGAAAAATAAGTTTAGTTGATGTTCAGATATGCCGTTTTCGAAAGATTTCGTGTAAAATATGTTCATTTCAATTACGGAATAGTATTCAAAGATTATCATGAATTAAATGAAAACAAACGACACTACAAAAGGTGCCCACGGTTACTCAGCCGTTCCACTTAATTCATAGCAATATTTGAATACTATTCCGTAATGATTACCACTGAAAAATCAATATATTTGACACGAAATATTTAGAAAATGGCTTATCTAAATATCAACTAAGCTTATATTTTTGAAATAATGAGAAAAATGCCTTTTATTCTATGCAATCGTCAATCGTCTAAATGGTATTTACTTAAAAAAGAAGGGGTAGGTAAACTTTTCGAGTTTGTGATGCAATTTTATTTTTTCTATAGCAAATTCTTGACACCTCTAAAAATTTATATAATTTTCAGTCCGAAGGCTCTTTTCTATCTCCCTAAGTAAAGGCAGTAGAAGCCACACCAATTAACGGAATATACCCGGTATGGTGTAGTGCTAGTAGTGATTATTACATAACTTCTTAAGAGAAATAAGTGAGTGGTAAGTAAATTTGAGAGTCACAAAATTAAAATTCCTCTTGCTTTACATTTAAATAGTAGAAGTAATTAAGTATACAGGGTGTCCGGAAATAACATCGCCAAATTACAGATGGTGATTCTACATAAGAAATCATGAACATTTTTTTATATGAACATGGGTCCGAAAATGCATAGTTTCCAAGATACAGGGTGTCAAACTTTTTATAAAAAATCAGTTTTTTGTTAATATCTTAAATATGATTTTACTGATTTTGTTGAAATTTGGCAGGGTTATCTGTAGTAATAAGGGGCTCATTTACCCTTAATTAGATTAAAAATATAAAGTCCAGTGGCGTCCCGGAGGGCATCATACCGAATATTATTGACAAAAAAAGTGTGCGCCGCTAACTTTTTCACATATTTTATATTTTTTTCATATTAAGAAACTAAAAATACACTATTTATGATTCTTGAGTTGTTTTTGTATCTTGCTTCGTTTTCGATAAAAACCGTAAAAACCAGTTTATTACATTTCCAACCTTTTTTGATAAAATCGATATTTTTATTTATATCTTAAATATGCTTTTACCGATTTTGTTGAAATTTAATAGCGTTATCTGTAGTAATAGGCGGCTCATTTAGCCTTAATTAGAATAAAAATATAATGTCCAGTGGCGCCCCGTAGGCATCATACGGAATATTATTGACAATGAAATGTGCGCCATTGACTCTTTTAAACATTTTATATTCTTTTCGTATTAAGCAGCTAAAAATACAACAATTTTGTTTCTTGAATTGTTGTCGTATCTCGCTTCGTTTTCGAGAAAAAAAAATAAAAACCAGTTTATTACATTTCTTTAGGGCACCAAATTCTACATCAAACGCTGTAATAAACTGGTTTTATTTTTTTCTCAAAAACGAAGCAAGATACGAAAACAATTTAAAAAACAAAAATGTTGAATTTTTAGTTGCTTAATATGAAAAAGATATAAAATGCTTAAAAGAGTCAGTGGCGCACATTTCTTTGTCAATAATATTCGGTATGATGCCCCCAGGGACGCCACTGGACATTATATTTTTAATCTAATAAACGCTAAATGAGCCGCCTATTACTACAGATAACCGTATCAAATTTCAACAAAATCCGTGAAAGCATATTTAAGATATAAATAAAAATATCGATTTTATCAAAAAAGTTTGGAAATGTAGTAAACGGGTTTTTACTTTTTTAATCGAAAAAGACGCAAGATACGATAACAACTCAAGAGTCAAAAATATTGTATTTTTAGTTGTTTAATACGAAAAAAATATAAAATGTTTGAAAAAGTCAGCGGCGCACACTTTTTTTGTCAATAATATTCGGTATGATGCCCTCCGGGACGCCACTGGACTTTATATTTTTAATCTAATTAAGGCTAAATGAGCCCCTTATTACTACAGATAACCCTGCCAAATTTCAATAAAATCAGTAAAATCATATTTATGATATTAACAAAAAACTGATTTTTTATAAAAAGTTTGACACCCTGTATCTTGGAAACTATGCATTTTCGGATCCATGTTCATATGAAAAAATGTTCATGTTTTTTTTTATGTAGAATCACCCTCTGTAATTTGGCGATGTTATTTCCGGACACCCTGTATAGCGATGGCCTTAAAGTTGATACAAAACTTGTTTAAAATATCTTATGCTGTATAGCGAATTTGTAATTACTTAACTTAAGACAAATAAAATTGGATAAAAACTAATCTCGTTGTGTCTGACTGCCCAAGGAATTGAATTAATAGCAGCAGTTACTTAGAAGAAATCACTATAGCAATATAATTTATAAAAAATCTGTTTAGAGTAATGTAGTAGTAGTAAATAATACCACAAATATATCAGATAAATAAGGGAGATAACAAAAATTGATGGAAATAGCAAACTAGTAGTTGCCCCCGTAATAATAGTGTAATTTAAATTGTTTAAAATGTGTCTCTTGCTATATAATGAAGTAATAATAGTAATTATCTTATAATTACATAAGCAACCTCACATCTTTGTTTAAAATATATCTTGCTGCCTTATGAATTATTAGTAGTGATTGCTTACTCTATAAATATCGAATATAAAGAAGATCGGTAGAAAAGTTGATATTATATTTATTATATTATTTAATGTATCGCTTGCTGCATAATAAAGTAATAGCAGTAATTACGCTATAAATACTTAAGATATATAAGGGTAGCAGTTTGGTATTCAAAATTGTTTTAAGATTCTCCTGCTGTGCACTTAATACGAGTAGCGGCGGCAGTAAACGCTACTTTGGTGCTAGTTGAGTCAGTTTGGTTTAATTTATTTATATTGATAGGTACGCAAGTAAATAGCAAAACTGTTATGGTCATCGATGAATGCTAAATTCTATTCCAAAAGTGACACCAGGTTTGGCAGATCTGTATACCATTACGGAGAGGCGATTATAACTAGCTAATCTTTCCTGCTCAAACTATATCTAGTAGATTAAGTTGATGTCAAAATAAGCTTTAGTGTAACTTTGACGAGGAGTTTTGGTAGCCACACGAGAGATTATGGTGCGAGTTTTTAATGCTTCGTAAGAGGTTTTTAATCAACTCACCGCTAATGAAAAAGCGCCACGTTTGAGGAAACAATTTATTATTTATTAAACGAAAATTATCGTTTTATACGAGGTTTTATGGGCGCATAAAAGCATGATGACTGCAATCATATTTTAAATACAGACGCAACACACGTAAATAGTACCTGTAAAACTAACACATATTATCACATTAATTTTTACCTTAGAAAATAAAACAAATAAATTAAAAGTATAATACCGTGTATATATTCGTTGTGATCATTTAAGACGTACCTAGAGATAACGTAAGTAAATAATATCTGTCCATTACTTAACATATCTAGGTAGTAATAAAATCAAATTATTAAAAATATAAAAAGCTGGAATTCTCAGTTATATTACAAAGTCTAAGAAACCTCATTGTCATATACGTATACGAACTTTGGACTATTAAAGATCAAAATCAAAATGAGTACTTCAACTTCACTATTTTAAAAAACTTTTTTTTTCTCGGAGACGCTTTCACCGATTTTAATGCGCTTTTGTATAATACTCAACGTTCTCAAAAATGAACAACGTCAACATCTGCAAACGTCTTGGGTTTGTACAATTTCTTGCTTCACGAGAAACAGGACGGGTTGTATTAGCTATGCTGAACGCTGTATTTAAAAGAAACAAAATACACAATTTATGATAGTGTTTTATCTGAAGCAGCAGAATGAGACATTAATATTAATAAAATATTCAGTTTTGGGATATTGTCCTGTTCTTCTTTGTATACACAGCATGTTCTAAACGATGCTTTATAATCAATCAGGATCTAAACCCCAACATAATTACAATAAGAAAAAAATCTATGCTACACCCCGGAAATATTTTTATATTTAAGATGAGAAGGCTACTATTTGTTGGACAAAAGCCTCCAGATACGTTCATTTTGGTATTTAATTCAATATTCTCACAACGAAGTATGTTCAAACTTTTGCATTCCACAGGATATTTAAAAATTATTTCATGAAGCTTATCCTGTACCCAAATTTAGATGCTTCCGAAATGTCGACAACATTGCACACTTTGAGAGGCTTTCGAATCTACACGGTTCGGCTTGGGTCAAAACGAATTGAATTTCTCCATCTTGGTTCTAACCTCCGGTTTAGCCGGAAGTAAAACTTTAGGGTCATTTCATATCAAACCGACCAAAATTAAAGGAGGTTTGGCAGAACACCACACCGATTTTGATAATTTTTGGCATAGCTATTCTACCCATCTAGTAGATTAAAAATCCAAAAATTCAGGTTTTTCTGATAAGTAGTTTTTTTAAATTGATTTTTAAAAATCAAAAAGTGAGTATTTTACCTAACCATATACTTATTAAAAGAAATCGAAATATCTTAAGAACAGCTTACACTAGAGCAGTGAGTCATATCTCATTTAAAAGGTCTTGAAAATAAATACCTTTCCAATGAAGTACCACTGAATATAGGAGTTTAAGAAAAATTGAAATTTTGATTTTATCTTTAATTTTTCATAAAAATATATTTTTATTTTTTTTTCAAAAAAAATTATATTGTTTTCGTCAATATTTTAGCAAGATATTCGCCAAATTTCGGGATGGAGAGATTCCATATTTCTATCCAAGTGGATTCATAGGGAAAAATATTAACAATTTGAAAACACCAAAAATTACAATTTTTTTTTATATTTTAAACACCATTTTTCAGAGTGTACCGAGGTGTTTACAATGTTTGGTTAATTGTTAATTTCCTTTCGTGTTTTTAAGATAAAGCCTAAATAAAAGCCTAACAATCCTGCTCCACATTCCCAGCCCCCACCCCTCCCTAGAAAAAAAATCAAGACGACCAAAACTTTCGATGTTTGCTCTTTTTTTTCAAGCAGAAACTTGTTAAAACTGGCTGACACGCGCGCATCTAATTTGGTAAGTATCTTTCTACCTCCTCCTTACCGCCGTTGGTTGTGTTTTCTGCAAGAAAATACCTGCAGGCTCAGACACTGCCGTACAACTGAATTTTCTATCTTCTAATTTTTATGTCACGCCCTGCTTTATGCTCATTGGTGAAATTAAAATACTTGTTTGAACGAGTGTTGGTCAATTGCGCGCCTAGGTCAGAAAAATAAGAAGGTAGTCTTAACTTCACAGGACAGTTGCGCGCCGGCTACTTATTGGATATGGGGCAGTTGCGCGCCATATGGCGATTGTAATATAAATTGTTTGTGTGAATCGTTGTTGGAAAAGATGTAAGATTGGATTGTCGTACAGCATTTTAATTTTTTTTTCCTGATTTTGGGTATGCCTTGGGTTAGTTTTGGTTAGTTCCTGTTCGTTGAACCCCCGTAGCAGTTTTTTAATTTTTGTTCCTGATTTTGGGTATGCTTGGGTTAGTTTTGGTTAGTTCCTGTACGTTGAGCCCCCGGAGCGAGCGAAGCGCACAGAGGACCAGGCATGAAGTGTTCAAATATTTGAGGATGAAACGTAACGGGGGTATTATATCTAACGCGCAAGTGACCCATGCCCGTTTGAACCTGTGTGAACTGATTTTATTGCAACATATAAGTTTAGTTCCTCAATGTTTGTTGATGAATTGACACGTTTTAAAATGGTTCAAAATCAACCACTAGTTCATTTTATTATCCTACGCCCAAAGCAGATATTTTAGTAATTAAAAGAGATTCAATATTAAAGGTTCAGCCGGTTACTGCTACAGATCGAACTTACACACTTACTAAAGAAGAAATGTAAAAGTTTTTAAAAAACCATTATAGGATTCCGGCTTGTTTTAAGTTAAACCGTTATAAATTAAAACAGTATTCTACTACAAAAAATAAAACTTTTCGAGCAGCTTTGCATATTTGGTATTTTAATTTTTAAATTTTTTTTATTAAGACATTAAAATCGGCGGAACCGTTTTCGAGATAAAAAGCTTTAGAACTAGTGAAAACAATAATTGGATTCATCTTTTTAATTGATGAACAATTTGCAATTCAGTCATTTTATGAATATATTGGTGGTGAATTAACATACATGAAATATGTATTAATTATCTGGATTTTGCCGCTCGGATTTCAGTCCAAAACTCTAATAATAATAATAAGAAGAATAATAATATTTATGATAGTAATAATGTTAATGAGACATTGATGTATGTATTGGTGCAAACTGATTATGAATTTGATTTACAAAAAAGGGTTAACTTGGAGATTTGCCTAGACTTTGTATATTCCGAGCTATAAATCCGCAAATTCTAAATGGTTATTTTCTAAAAATGGCATCTAATATATTTTTTCGTTGCTTTCCTAAATTCTGCATATCGTTATTTTTATTTTTTTTCTCAACGCTTAATATTGCTTATATTTGTACAGGGGAGACTTTGTTTACTGAGAACACAAACAGCGACAATTCCGCACTCGTTCCTAACGAAACAAACGCAGAATATTGAGAAACAATAATTTCTATAACATCAAAGGACCGAAATATTAAAACAATAATACGAAATCTAAAATAGCCTCTCTCGTCATCCGAACAACAAAAGAGCAAAGGTCTTTTTAATGCGAAACGAACCTTTTTAGCTTTCTATAAATATGAGTGGTTAAGTCGTTCGGAATTAATACGTCAAAAGAAACATACTTAATATAAATGTTTCCCTTTGAGCAATCGAAAATAAAATTTTAATATATTTTATTCGACGTAACAAGAAATATGTAAAAAGAACTAGTAGTCATCTTAATATCGAATAGAGTTAGAAGTAATATGAGACGTCGACTTTGAAGTGCCACTTCCGAATTCGATGCACGTGTCAATTAACAGTTTTCTGAAAAAATTTGAAATTTATTATTTTGGTATTAATATCTGAATAAAAAAGTAGGTTAGCGGAAGTTCAACTTCAGAAGTCGTCAATCTCAAGTGTTGCCTTATAAAAATTGGTCAAACTCGTTTTCATACAATTTTTTTTACATAAGATTCCTTTTAGTCGACAATTATTGAGAAAGTAGTGTCGTCAACGGTTATCGTCTGCGTTTCCGCGTTCTTCTTCGGTTGTTCTTTTATTTTTAGCTCCTTATTTTTAACGGCCACGTTCGCATAACTGACGCAAGTCGATTCCAAATGTTTGTTCAGATACGATTTGAGCGCAAAATTTTTAAAACAGTTCGGGCATTCGAACCGTTTTTCGTTGGAGTGCGTTTGCATGTGCGCTCGCAAATTAGACCTGTAAGAAACATGAACTTTTATTATATATTAAATGACAAGGAAAGAATACTAAGCTAATAATAATAATAACATCAAGAAACAAGAAATATTATACAGATAAAATAACATGAAAATAATCATACCTGTCGGCAAATGCTTTTCCACAATGAGCGCAGCCGTAAGGCTTTTCGCCCGTATGCGACCTGAGGTGGCCTTGAAGCAGCCAAGGCCTGGAGAACTGTTTTCCGCAAATATCGCAGCTATGGGCTAGCTTATGCGTCAGCAGGTGCATGGCTAAGGCCGGCATGGAAACATAAGCCTTGCCGCAGGCGTTGCATTTTTTGGCCGAATGGGAGTCCAGGCTTCTGAAACAATTCGAGGAAATTGTGATGACTGTAAAATTCTGCTTCCGTATCAGTAATGTTTTAAGCAACGCATGACGTCAGAAATTAAACACTTGACTATACATGTTATTTTAGACATGATCGAACATATGACGGTACTAAACGACGCATTCACGACAGAAAGATCATAAGTTAATTCGAAAAATAATGACGCGTTATTAAGGTAGTTCCGTCTAACTTTATATTACTAACGCTTCAGGTAACTTAAAAATTATGCAAAATTGGAAATAAATTTTTATGATTACCTATGAGTCTGTTTGTGCCTTGATAGGTTACTAGAGGTGGCATAGCATTTGCCACATTCTGAGCAGCAAAATTTCGTCCTTTGTTCGCATTCAACTGGTTCTTCGTCCTCTTCAATCTCTTCTTCTATCACCTTAAAAAATTTCTGAAAAAAGCGGACCTTAAATATATGGACATATTACAGCTTAACTAAATATTCCCACACGACTTCAGGATAACTTTCTATATATTACTTTTCGTAAATAAATAATACATTCAAACAGCTGACGCTAAAAGTTAAACTGAGAAGTGGGTGTTATTTCCGTGTTTTAGTATCGATTTTCAAGTGAAAGTAGCGTTATTATAACCACTGTAATTATTATCAGAAATGCTAATATTTATTACATTACAGCTCTGACTATGACACACACTTCCTAATAATATTTTATTTTTAGAACAATGGCAATGCTGATAACCAAAATTAAGAGTTGAAGTAAAAAGTACAAAATTAGGACCTCAATAAACAAATCAAAGGGAATCAGGCGACATGTGTTTTATAGAAACATGTTTTGACAATACACCGAACTTCTAGCCACACGTGACATGTCTTGCTCTTTGAACCCAATTAAATTGAGTCTAGGCTAAGTTAGTAAGATAAAGTTTATTGATACGATATCTCGATAAACGTTGTCGCACATATCGATACGAATATTTTACGTCAATATTCATTCGATATTCAGGGTCTTGCAATAGTGCGTTTGGCTTCTATAGATTTCCTACCACACATGTCAAGGAAATTATTTTCAAACATACAGGTATGCGACGTTCCTTAATTTTAATTAGCACGGTTAATCCTGATGTATCATTTTTATTTTCTGTTAATTTAAAATAAATAAAGATCCAATAGAGCAACACGTGTGTTAATCTAAGGTAAAGTCCGATGAGATGGCTACTGTTTTGCGTAGGAGGCGCCTGTACATTTTTAGTGAGGGTTGGTCTTTATAAAATATTTTTTTGTATTACTTACCTATCATTCGAACAGGTAGGTAAATAAGTACGGTCAAAATACTTTTTTTTGTTATTATTCATAAAAATTCGCTGTATATGGCGATATATACCCGTTCGGTGGGGTTAGTCGGCCAATGCAATAAGAGAGAGATGGCCACAATATAAAAATGAAAATAAAAATAAAAACGTGAAAATAACACTATTTCTTAGAACAAAATAAAAAAATTTTCCTTAACAACTATTTTGCTTCTTTTTAAACGCGGTTTTACCACAATTTTGGCAAGTATTTGAATAGAAAGAGCATTTTTCATGAAACCACTTCTGGCATATTATGCATTGCAACCAATCTTCTTTTTTTCTGGCGTTGTTATAGCGTTCTCCTCGTCCTACACATTCAGTTTTATCCACCTCCGAAAGGTCATCAGTGTCCTCCTTATATTGAACTTCTATATCCTCCTCCTCATCAAAACTTGGCGAAGGTCAACGTTTGCTTTTTTGGCCAATTGTTTGTTTGAATTTTCCTTTTCGGGGAGTCTTTTAAGTTTGTTTAGTTTTTCTTGCGAATTTTTTTTTCACAGTCGCAATGTGATCAGAAGTTAATAGGGTAGCAACGGTTTTTGCTCGATTTTTTTTTGCAGAAACTACTAATTTGGGTGTCCCTTCCATTGGAGTTGTACGTATAGGTTTTCTATCAGGCTAAGATGGCAGTTTTGCAGGTGACAAATTTGGAACGGATGTCCCTTGCGCTGGAGTTGTACATCGAGGTTCTGTATCAGCAGGGCTACAGAATGACGCTCAATCATTATGATGATTGGACGCCTAGCTTGTTGTGTTGCCTCAGCGTTCCCCTCTTGAGAGTTCGGTTGTTGACTATTTGTTACTTGTGTGAGGGTTCTCTGCTCTTCTCTGGCTTCACTGTTTACTATTCGACCAGAAACTGTTTAAGCATGATCCAGTACGGAATCGGAGTTCTAGGCAAATATACCAGTGGCTCTGAAGCCTGACATTTTATTTCCAGCGGTTGATGACTTTCACCATCTTTTCGTTAAAAGTTCACCAAATTGGAGTCATCCTAGTTTTCCTCCGGGGTGACTCAGCATCCATTCTCTGCAAGCTTGATAGTAGAAGGACTTAAGAGACTTTAAAAAACCCTATCGAGTGGAAATAATGAGTAGTATGCAGAGGTTGGCACAATAGAACGACATTATTTGCTTCAGCGGTTTCTAGAAGTTCGACGCAAAAAACAATGAGATGAGATGCATGCCCGTCAAGAATTAGTAATGTCTCCCTTCATCTTTACGTGGCAAGAAGTGGTTTAAAAAAATAAAAATAAATGTTGCAGTAATATGGGCTAATTTTTGAGACATCACAATATGTGAACCAGGCGGCATTGAATCAGTCCACTCGGTCATTAAATTATTGACTTGATGTCACTGTAACAACGTGTTTTGCCAATTTTTCGGCTAAAATATGGTCAGGTCGATTATTTAATTGAAGGCCTGTTTCATCCACATTATAAATGCAACCAGGTTTGTCGAAAAGCTTATTTTGTCCAGTGTTACTTGCAGAAGTTTAATGGTTATTTGTATTTTTCGAGCATAAAGTAATAGATTGTCGCTTGAGAAAGAATGTTATTTTGGAAAACGACAATCTTACTTTGCGCTCGAAAAACACATAGAACTTTGCTGCATTTTCAAAAACTAAATGGACATTTTTCTCTTAGACTTATAGAGTTATTTGTAAATGATCATTTTTAATATATTATATTCAGCATACTTAGAACAGGAGTGCCAGCAACAGCTGATATGTGACTTCGGCGTAAACGAAAACACACTGGTCGTGCTCACAGATAACCATTTATTGCCGGAGGGGACAGGTAGTGCCATCGCACGCCCCGTTAGTTAGGTTTTAGTCGTTGGTCATCTCCCCCGACTGGCCATCTCACCCTACTTTACCTACATACACCATAATAGTTGATATAACATATCCAGCACCCAAATTCACGTTTGAAAATTGACATTTTATGCCAGCAAGCTGTAGGCTTAATTTAGAGTGAAGCGGTTTGCACTTTTCTATCTTTGCTTCCCCTAATCTATCTCCTTTAACTGGAAGTTCACATTTTTCTGTTTTCGGGCACTTCCGGTTAAACCGGAAGTTGATGATAGACCATAGAATGTGAAAAAAGATAAAAAAGTGCAAGCCGTTTTGCTTTGAGCTAAACTGTTTAGTTTCTATAGCCTGTGATAGTGAGTAGAATGTCAATTTTCAAACGAAAATATTTCGAAAAGAGTTCAATTTAGATATAGAGTATATTATATCAAATATACCTAGAATTTTTCGCAGAATTCAAAGATCCACTATTATACTGGGTGTCCTATTTTAAAAAATCACAATGTAACAATTTTTTGGAACACTGCATATTTGGATTAATTTCTTAAAATATGCCTTTATATTAGGATAGCACTATAGAATGAAATTTTTGGCTTGATCATGAGCAAACCAATGTAAAATAATATGTATGCATAGAAAATATACAAGTTGCCCTGAACAAATTTAACAAATCTAACAATAATAATAACTTTTGACACATAATTTCTTCTCAAATTCCGCCTTTCAATTTTGATAATTTTTTACTTAATATATTACACCTATAATTTTTTAAGAGTAAACAAATTACCACATATTTTTTATAATTGATTTGAGGTTGGTTTTTCTTTATTATTTACTCAACCAAGCGTTTCGACTTATGCCTCGTTGTCGGGTAACAAAAAGCACATTGACACTAAGAAAATTGTATCCAAAACTATATAATGGGTTTTCAAAAAAATTACTAGAAAAAACTCGTTACTTCTGATGAGTTGAATATGCGATTAATTTGACACTTATTTCAGAGACACCCTATAGGATTAATTTTTTTTGGCCAACGATTATGCATTGCCTACTAATAGACTGGTATTATTTTAATTCCTATGCCATGGCGAACAAAAACTAACTATTTTATGGCTTCTTTAATGCTCAACTGTAGATGTTCATTCTCTAAATCAAGATGATTTTTGTGCGGACCAAGTACCTTCGTTTACGTACCTACAAAGTACAACCACACATTTTAAAGCGCGAAAAAGAACACTCTGCATTTCCCCGATACCACCGCCATCTCTATAGTTCCGCAGTCATTTTAAAGATCTAATGTTGTTGCCATATTTTTTCAACGAGCGCCTTACCGCACGCAATTTAATTTGGAAAGTTGCACTTTTCCGCACTAATGTGAAAAAGTCAAAATCGGTGTCAAACAACAATGCATAAACCGGTTAAGTTAATTTCTTGGGCAAATTGAGTTATGTTCATATGCTTGCAGAGTGTTAAATTAGGAATTCTTAATTGCTTGGCGGGTGAGTTTGAGTGAAACAAGTATTAGAAAAATCTATTTCATTTAACAAGAAACAAAAGCATGTAGTTTTTTCCAACTTTTGTGCTTAAAGTTATTTTCCAATTCTAAAAATAAAAGCTCCAATCATGATACAAAATCTAGACGCCAACCCCGTACGATGGCATTTAGAATATTGCTTAATTATGATTGAGCGAATGGCATATGATTTTATTATTTTATCAATGTGATCCTTTTAAATTGCGGTGCAATCACCTCAATTGATCACGAAAATAAATTATAAGCTTGAAAACAAAAATGGTTCATTGTTTGCTTCGTTTTTCAGGTTTTTGCTAATGATTCAGACTCTGAGTTAAAAGCGACACCTCAGGCACGCACATTATCGTGCAGAAAGGGGGACTATTGAAAACTTTTTGGTGCCACCATAATCCTAGCAATGAAAGGCATGTATATAGACTTGTAAAGTTCCATTATTGCCTGTAATGGGGAAATGATGAAGCAAATGGAAAAAAGTTAAGTTACATCCATTTAATAACAAATTATTGAGAAAGGACCATCTGAAAATTTAAGAATGGAGTGCAACTGGAAAATGAAATTATATATTGATAGCTTAGTTCTAACAGATTGCAACCCAAAATATTCACAAAATTGGGCTGTAAGTACATGTAATTCCAATAGGCATTTCCCACTGGTCACTGGCTTTTATAACAAACTTCAATTAACACACACTTTAGACTTAAATATATGTACTTTGCATGAACAAAATATTTTGAGCCCTTCAAGAAAATTTAAAAATAAATATAATAAGTATCTATTTCTAATTGACGTGCATTGCCTCTAGTTTAAGAATAATCAATCAATACTTTCTTGGAAATGAAACCAACGTATAAATTAATTTATGTATACATGTACTACTCAGACAGTGATGTCGATATGGACAATTATCGAGCGAATCAACGCGGCTTTAAGTTCCCCAGACACCAAAATAACTGCTAAAGTCGAAAAACCCACAGTCAGAATACCTAGAATGACTTGACAAACATAAATTCATGTAGCCAAAAGTATTGATTTTTCAGTAGAACTGTAATAATTTAGGATTTATATGATGACTTGTACCTCCTGTTCAAACATGACAAGGGCTTCGACAAGACCCTGTACGAACGACAAATATCTGTGATGCGGGGCCAAATTCTGAACCTGACCCACAACGGAAAGTCCCCGATATAGTTTAGTGCAAATGCCGTCAGTCATTGTGGAAAGTAAGGAGGATGTAGAACTATTTTACTCATTTGAATAATACTCCAGGTAATATTTGAGTTCTGTATTCACATTAATTATTACTTATAATTCTCGCTATGATTATCATTATATTACGTTGTATTAATATTGCTTATACTAACTGATACCGATTGCTCCTCAGTCTTTTAATCTCCTGTATATATCGAGTTGATGTAGGTTCAAGACTTGTATATATTATTATAATAACAGTACAAGGTCGTGGAGGTTAAGTCATCTTTGTTGTCGGCGTTTGATAGCGCGTTCGTTGAATTAAAACAATAATATTACGTGTACCAGATAATATAAATAACCTTCGCTTTAAACCTCGACCCGGACGGATTACCTTCACTGGTCTAATTTCTGAAATACGGAGTGTTTTCTTGATACCCTACAAGGATTTACACATGGTCACTAAGAGAGTCGGAGCGACAGAACGCGGGCCAATCATTTTGTAATACGTCACAAAATGCCAGTCCATCTGATTTCCTATTTACCAATAAGACGGGCAATTTAAAGTCCAATAGAGTTATTTTTTGTCGGAGAGGATATCTTATCAGTGAATAGAATTTCTGCAATAGAATTCTTCAGATATATATGTTAGATTTTTTGGTGTACCACAGAGCAAGTTTAGAGCTTTGACTAAGTTTATTGTTGTCAATGTTTGTAATTTTGATTCAAATAGCTTCTGTTATCGATGCCATTCAAGATTCTACTGCTTGTGGTGATAATAATTATTGTAAATATTGAAAATTTGGATTAACAAATATGTGTGTGGGATCATATGTGTCTGTGCCTTTCATAGCTTAAGTGTTTGGTAAATGTCGGCGGCCGTGACAAGGTTTACAACCAGACCAGTTTCACGGTCACCATCAAACACTACCACAGTCCAACAAGAGTTTAATTTATCTGGGAGCGTCGCCTCAACTCTAGTTAAGCCCGGACGGTGGGTATGCTGGCGAAGTGCGTTGCAGTAAAGCCAACCTCTTTCTGAAAAGGGGGCACAGAAGAAAGAATGAAAAAAGTTGGGTGGTTGCGCTCGATGTGTTTCGGTTCAATTGTACAATCAACGCCATCTATAGAAACTGGGTACTCTTAATATGGGTGGGGGGGAGATCTAATCTCAACGGAATGCTAGAATGAAGACAACCGAGCACTAACTCAAGCAACTAGCACGAATCCAAGTTAACCCAAACTAACCCAAGTAAGTCAGCACTATTTGGAGTCAAAGTATAGCAAAACTAATCATATAGGTTCCATGTAAAGTTACAGCTGATTAATCTATGAACATTTAGCGAGATTATAGATGTTATTTTTTGAGAATAGGAATTTTTGTTTATTTGCATTAATTAATTTACTCATCTGTTTAATTTTATTAAACTCTAATGTGAACACAAAAATACAATAACATTTTATTTGCTTGCATCGCTGAAAGTAGTAAGTAACTACATATCAAATTTATTTTGAGGACAAAGACATAGGTATCATAAAATAAATATGAATCACATAACGAAGGTATATTTAATTTTATTAAAGCAGTATCGTTATAATTAGGGAATATGGAAATGAAATAGTTAACTTTGGTGACAGAAAAGAAGGTTTCTCCCAAAATGAGTATGTGTGTAGAATGCAATATCTTTCACTACTAACATAAATGAACAAATTTGGAATATTGAACTACGCATTTGCATTTTAGAGAATTAAAATTGAATTTGTCTTCAAAAATTACTTCATATCCACTGGCGGATTTGCAGTCTCGGCCGCCCTAGGCCCTAAGCTATCAGCCGCCCCTTACTCAGCATTCACCATATAGACTACATAATGAAATTACTTTATTGCCAACTTTTATATAGTATACACACCTTGTCCAGTAAATAAGAAAGCCTCAGATCACATGTTTGTTGATCTCAGCTTTGCTTCGGCCGACAATTACATGTGATCTGAGACATTTTTTGCTTTACTGGCCTAGGTACGTAATATACTATTTTTGACACTATTGGAGCCGCCCCTAAATCTGGCCGCCCTAGGCCCGGGCCTACCGGGCCTTACGGTAAATCCGCCACTGTTCATATCCTTGAATACTGAATTATTTACGTGTGTATAAAAAAATCCAATCAGACTGATACGTATTTGTTCATTTTGCTGAAAGTAATAATCTGATAAAAAAATAACCAATACAGCAGAATGGTATTGATGATAAAGACGTACAGTAAATATCGGTATTTTATATTAATGTTGCATCGTTACACTAAGAGAGTAACATTAAAAATCTATTAGTACGTTAGAGAATATCGGTATCGAAATAATATCGTATTGAAAAGTTTGAATATCGATAAGCCTTTCTCTACTCAAATAACGGTTATCTAGGGCGTGTAATTTCAGATTAGGTTACGCTCGATTCTTATCGGTTAAAAGAGTAGCATGCTCACGAGCTAACGTGAGCCTCAGAAATGGTGCTACTCCCAAAATAAGTGGGCGCAGACGACGCTATTTATATGACTAACTAAAATGAACTATTTAGTAATCAATAAACTTTAAAAACGAGGTTACGTTTCAATTGACAATAAAGAAAAGTGGGGGGAAATTGAGTTTTAATCTGAACGGCCTCCAAATGGTTAATTAAAATGTAATGCGTAGAATTAGATGAAAGTGAATGAATAACCAAAAATATACTTACAGTTTTAGTAGCTGCCTTATTGCTGACATGTGGCGTCATTTCGTTTGATCCCGTCACGTTCTTCTGGTGCTGGTGTTCGTTCATCGCATCCAGACTTAATACTTTCCCCGCCTCCTTTCTTCCTCTTTTCTTGCGTCGCCGATCGGGAAGGTCCATTAAAAAGATCTTCGGATTTCTTTCCGCTGCGTTCGAACTGTCTAATTGGGGTTGATCCCCATCACTCTGAAGCAATGAACCGACTTCTTCCGTAGAGTTGCCTAATTCCCTGCAGGGCTTGACTTTCGAGTAAGTCCTTTTGACGCTTTCCTCTAGAGGTCTCCAAACGGCGTGCTTGTATTGAGGTCCGAACGTCAATACCTCCAAAGCGGGGACGCTTCCACCCATGGTGACTTGGGGTGTCCCCACTATTCCGGCTGCTGATACGAACTCTCTGGGGCCTTGCGGTATGTCGGCTTCGGGGGAGAGAGGGAGAACAATCAGGTCCTCTGATTCGTCGATGGTTAGAGTCTCCATTGGGGTTGGCAGAGGGAGTTTGGAGAATCTGGCCGAGTTGTCTTGCATCGAGAGCTAAAAATGGAGTAGAATATACTAATATACGGAGCGTCTCAAATTGTCTTTCGTCTAGCCAATATCTCGGTTGTCTAGTGAAACAGAAATTTTGGATAAAGAAAAAGAAACCAAACAATTATTTTTTGAACGACACATTCTTTTTACTTCTACTAATATTTTGAATCTTCCCGTTTTTGCTTCGCAACCTTATGCTATTTACCTAGTCAAGGGGCATAGTTGCTAAATTATTATTATTTTTTTCCTGAATTTTTGTGAAATTTTTATTTTGACAGGCTTTAGACATTTTCAGTTCATTTCTATTTTTAGAAAAGAATACCCCAGTTGCTTTTTGTACAAAATTATATAATATACAAACCCATATTTTCAGTTAGTTTTAAAAAGTAGAAGTAGGGATAATTAAGAATTTTTGCGTCATTTTCTAGGGCGTGGCACCTGGTAACTTGTCATTTGACGTCATAAATTCCCGACTTTTACGTCATATACCTTTTTCGTCCATGTGCATTGAGTTGTTTCTAAGAACGTTGCACTTGCAGAAGTCAATTAAATTTGTTGACGTTCGAACTTCTGACGTCATAAATATTTGGATTTTCCGGCATCTATCATTATTCCACCATTATTTCAATTTCGGCTAAACATCATCAGGGATTCTATACATTCTCGGCAATTACGTATTATCAGAAATCGTCGCACACTTATATCTAATAACTTGTTGAAATAAAATTAAACACAAATAAATGGGAAACAATAGAGTGAACTGTGAAGATAGGTTAGTCATTACAAAAAAAGTTTGAATAGAGATTTAATGGTAATATCACAGTTTAAGAATATCTATAGGCTCTGGTAATAAGTAACAAAATAAATTTAATTCAAACGAAAATAAAGTTAAATAAAATAAAAAGAAAGAAAATCATGTTAAATTCTATTAAAATAAAGTGAAATAAAATACTTTGGAAGCGTAATAAAAGAAAATTAATTAAAAACGCAATTTAACGCAATAATACGCGTGGTTTCTGAATATAATGTGCAAAATTGTATTATTAAAAATGCCATGGATTTTTGATCATTAGTGTTAGTTATTTAAAAGTTTTTTCTTTCGATAGATATTAGGCACCAAGGTCTAAGAGTTTATACATATAAAACTAGAAATTAAAATGCAGCAAAATAAAGTAAAAGAAAATAAAAATATAGTCAAATAAAATATAAATAATGCCAAACACAGTTAAATAAAATGAAAACAAAGTAAGATAAATTGCAACAAGAACCAAATAAAGTGAACTTAAAAGAAACAAAACAATCTGTAGTAGTAAAATGCGTACTGTTCGAATACGAAATACAAAAACCTAATAATTAGAAAGAAATAATATTTAAACCTAAACGTGTTTGTAGTTACCTGTAATTACAATATTTTATGCCAACATTTGTCGTGCGTTCCTTATAACTGCTGACGAGTGAAAATACCTACTTAAGTTAAAGATACAGATACCTACAGAGATAGTAACTCTAACCTGCAAATATATAAACATCCTTTAAAAAATCTTTTCCTGTAGTAATACGGAAATCTTTGCATTTGAACATTTTTTTATTCAAAAACTACTTGTGGTTTATTCAAAATTTCGTTTGTTTTCTTTTATTTAATTTTATTCTCTATTATTTTGTTTTACTTTAGGGTTTTTAATTTTCTAAAACTTTCTTTGATCTTATTTTATTTAAATTTATTTTGTTTTGCTGACAATGTGTGTTCATGTTCGAAGCCAAAACTTTAAAATAACGTAGCTCATGTGAACGAGAAATTATAGATCACATAGCCTAGGAAGTTTAATGTTAGATCAAGTCCACGTGAACGGAAATGATATACCTATTACGTAAAAAGCGGGAAATTGGTGATGTCAGATGCCAAGTGACAGTTCTCAAAGTTGATTGATAGGTGACAGATGGTACGCCCGAAAAATGAAGTTGCTTTTGTGGTAGGTAATTTCGAGGCCGGGAATTAAGGTTAGCTGCTGCTTGCTGCTTTACGTGTGGGCTTCGCTGGACGGCATTCACCCAGAAGCTTAGTTTGAGATGTTTCGGACCATCCAACTAAGGGCATCTGACCTTAGTTATAGTCCAGTGTTCCATTCATCTCCCTCCTGCAGTAATTCGGTATGTGTAATGCCCCTCTGTTGTCCGGTGATGAAAAGAGTGTACTGAAAGGAATGTTGGCTCAATGGCACTATATATTGGAACCTGCAAGGTGTCGAACACGTAAAGTGGTAGCTGTAAGCTGAACCTTGCAAGCACAGACAGAAATTAACCCACGGGAACATCCGTGAATGGGGATTTCTCCTGGCTAGGACACCCGACTCTTCCTCGGGGAGAAACAACAGTCACTGTAGGATAGCCACATGTTCACCCAAAATGGCCACAAAGGTGCCGCTACAAAACGCGTGTTCACTCGGCTGAAGATTAAACGGAAGTCATGGTTGTCAATTAAGGCTAGACGCATGTCAAATTTGAATGGCAGGTGGTAAGTGCCATGCCCTTTGTCGTGACTGTCTGACACGAGTTACTGGGTGCGAGATGAGGCGGGCCAAATTCTGGGAACATTTGCCGTTAAAATATCTGAAAAACAGGGATGTTTCCATCACATGTCTGCGGTGTTCCAGACTATTCAGATCCTGGGTCAACTCTCTAAATGGAATCCAGCAGCTTTAGGGTGTGATTCGGTGCGGCACCCCAGATGTGTGAGCAATATTCTAAGTACGGTCTTATTTGCGCTTTGTAGGGCAAGAGCCGTTGGTGCGGTGTATACAGTTTTTTATTGCAAAATAGCGTACCAAGTTTCTGCTAGGCTGATTTTGATATGTCCTGGTCATGCCAGGACGTATTGTTGTTGACCAAGACACCCAATAGTCCGATTGACGAGGATAAAGGAATGGTCGACCTTGCCATAATAATGTCTAGGCCCGCCGAATTGGTTTTCTAGACAACCGTGCCCGCTTGGGTTTTTACTGCAATAAACTGGACCAAATTTCTGTCGCCCCAAGTTCGAACCCTTTCCAGATTCTTCGGTCCAGATGCCTTTTGCGTATCTAGTTCATTGAGGATTTTACGAATATCACGGTGACAACACTTAAGTTCTGCCATGGTATTGTTGATGTTCGATATGGTCGGGAGAGCCCCTTGCGAGACGATTAAAGTAGAGTGCGATGAAAACATTATGGCGAGCATGTTTGCTTTTTTCCTTGGCTATAATCGCCGTGATGTTGCGTTCGTCTGGCAAAGGTAAGAGGGACGTTTTTGTAAAGTTATTACTTACTGCCCTTGCTACGGATCAGAAGTTTCTGAAGCTGGGGCATTGCAAAAGTTTATCCTTTTGATTTTATTTGTCCTTAGATTCGCCAATCACACGTTTGCATTCGGCAAAATAATTGCGATTTTCAGCGGTCAGACTTTGCTGCCGGTACTTGTAGGCTTGCTGTTTTCTACCTACAGCTCTTTCGCATCTCCTGTCGAACCAGGGCTTTCCCTTTAACGGTAACTTGATGGAATTTGGGATGTATGCTTCCATTTCTGACTTATAAATAAAGTACATAATATATTAAAGGGAAATTAAGTGAACTAAAATAAAAATTATACAAAACTAAATAAAATGAAACAAAAGTGATAAAAATAAAATGAAATGAAACACATTTGAAAAAATAAATTTAGGTAATGATTTTAGTATTTATACTCTAAAGATACCGACCCGTGCGCATTAAATTGAATTATTTTGCCCGTTGCCGACCTTAAAAACTAAGGCGACCTCTTCGTTTTCGAATCGTAAATGAATTTTAATTAAAAACTCCAATCTGTCCGGCCCCTTTTAGTATTTTTTGACACGACAATTTAGCGAGAACAAAGCTGGCAAGTTATCGGGCCGCCACCGAGCCGAATTTGTTTCACGGAATTGAAAACCATTTTTCGTTTTCTGGTTCGCGTCCGATCCCGCGGACAGATCGGGAACAGTTTCGAAGGGGTATATATTTATAGGATGTTGTAAACGGGCAGGGTTGGATCTAGGTGGCAATTTCTTATATATTACCATTTTTTATAGTTAGTATCAATGACGGGGTCGAATTTGAGCTGGATATTATTTTCTCGTTTGTATTATCACTCTTGCCTATTGATTTTTAGGCTGATGAGAAGTTTCAGTAATTTAAGGTAAACATGAACACCATACACCGAATAAAATGAAATTACCAAAAGCAAAGAAAGTAGTTGCGTAGCTACTATTCCGGTAATTGTGTAATAAACCCCAACATATTAATATTGATAAGAGAAATCCACCTAAGAAAAATCTTTACAGGTTTGTCCATTAGATGTCGCTTCCAGTCATTATACCAGCGGCGACACACCCTTGGGAATTGCTCTCTCTTTTTATAGAATAGAATAAAAAAATAATGACAAATAGGAAAATATAGATCATTTTCGAAGAAAACTTCAGGATAACGGCCGTTATACAAACGATAAAGGGACAAAAATAAATATAAGGGAAATGTATTTATATGTAAGTATTAATTTAAAATTTTCCATTTATAAGGTTAATTTTATGTATATTGATTTTAGATACGTCAAAGCAAATCAAAGTCACATTACTGCTTAATCCGAAAGGTAATTTTGAATAATTTCATTTAGTATAATATTCCAATTATTATTTAAATAAAATTATTAAATATTTATTATTTCATAATATAGTGGCATCATCCCTAAAAATCATGATATTGCTATTTTAATCAAAAGCGATGAATATAAATAATAAATAACTAAAGGCTATGTAATTAAATTGCTTTTAAAATGAATAAAATGGCTATTATCGAAGATTATTTTGCAATTATTATTCTCATTGACAAATTTGATTCTGAATTAAATATTTTTACCAATAGAATATTGGTTAAGTTTAAAGAATTTGCAAATAAAAAGTTGAATGAAATAACTGATGAACCAATAAATCGATAAGAAAAGATACACGTACTTTATTAATAATTATTAAAAGAATTTAAATTTTAATATATTATTATCATTAATATCAATAATGATAGATATAAGACAAAAATCATCTATCTCTACCTACCTGATTGCTTAATCAACATAATTTTTGCCACCAAAAATAACTTCAAATGGCAATTTTTTAATCAATCACGTGTTAATAATACCATAGCAATATTGTTACGTTTAGTGCCATGAATCTTTAAATCACTATTCTGCATTAGGGCAGGTAAAAATTTACGGGACAGGTTGATGACAACACAGGCCCGCATTAAGGCGAGGATACACATGCAAGTAAACTAGCATCCCAGTGGCCAGTAACTTGTATGCTAACTGCCTGTCCTACTAAAAATACACATGCTAATAAAATAGCATGGCACAGTTGTTGTCAGTAACTTGTATGCTAACTGCTGGTCCTTAGGGTTATGCGCAGCTATAGCAAAAGTTTTGAATTGTGTTGTTAAAAATGGAAGTTTCTCATTGGAGAAGTGAATTAAACAGTATTGTAATATTATAGTTGAAAGTAGAGTAGCCGACAGTAGCGTTCGTCACATGCGAGGTACTGGCAACGATGTCACTCACACACAATTCGACACGACGACGACTTGCATGCTTTCCTCCCTCCCCACCCCACCCTCTCGACGAAAACGCACTACTTGCACAGAAACATCAAAAGTCTTGCGATCATCGTTCTATCTTCTAGTGTGCTTTCTAACTGGCAGCGAGAGTCACGCCTTTACTTTGCAAATTCAGGTAAAATTTTAGACATTACATTTGAAATGAACCTAAATAACCAATATAAACTGTGTCTATAGTACATTTTTTATGGCAATGACACACACTAAAGGGAGATCCTATGGCACTTGATTGGACGTTGATTGGCACGGTTCTTGAATAGCTGTAGGTTGTAATTTGGGGGAAACGTCGTGGGAGTGAGTTCCACAGTGATGCAGTGCGCCAGACAAAGGAGGCCTTTGTAAAGCGACGTTCTAGATGTTTCCAGTTGTACAACGAACGGGTGCACTCTTGCCGTCTAGCGTGATTGTCTGGCACACGTTGCTGGGTGGAATGAGGCGGGCCAAATGCTTGGAGTATGTGCCGTAAAAATATCTGTTAAACAGGGATATATTGGTTCCGTGTCTGCGGTGTTCCAACCTATCCACATCCCGGGTCAACTCCGGGTCGCCGACGAAACGCACATATCTCTTCTGAATTGAATCCAGCAGCTTTAGGGTGTGTCTTATTTGCGCTTTGTAGAACAAGAGCAGCTGATGTGAAGTATACAGTTTTTTGTTGCGAAATAGCGCACCAAGCTTCTGTGAGACTGATTTTATGATGTTAGCAACGTGGTCATGCCAGAACATATTGCTGTTGACCGATACACCCAGTAGTCCGATTGACGATGGTGAAGGATTGATCGATCTTGCCATAATGATGTCAGGACCCGTCGTTTTGACTTTCTTAAGATTAATAAAATGCAAATTTTAATGAAATCCAGGCGTCTTCATGAATGGCGCGGGAAATATTTCAGAGAAATCAGTGACTACAGAACACAAAAAGACCAATAATTTATTTAGATTAAACACGGTTTGATACCCATGACACCCCAACCAGTGGATGGGATGGTAAAAGAATATCAATTTTACATGCTGGATCTGAAAATGCGTTTATGCCGAATGCTTTGTCTCTCTCATCCAAGAACATTAGAGGCCTTTTGCTGATTCTCTTGACGACACAACAGCGGAGCTATTGAAGATTGGATAACGAGGGTTATCATAGTAGACAATTAAACAAAGCACCTTGTCTAAAGGATCTCAAAAGCCAAAATTCATGACTACGATATATATTTTCATTAAAACTATACAAAAAAGAGTTATTGGAAGAGCTTAAAAGTTTGTCTATTAGAAGTGGACGTATTTGATGGTATTTCATCAAATAATTTGGTTATTTTACTTCTATTAATTTTTAATTATGTTTTTAGAGCTGTTTATTTTAAAGGTAATATTGTGGGAACTTCTTTCACTCTGGAAGCTATCTGGCCTTTTACCTCTGTTGGTTGATAAGTTTCAAACTTTGTTTTGTTTATCATAGGAATCATTTTTGCAAAAAACTTTATTCAAATGTTTCTATAAATATATTTATATATGTAAAAATGCAATATAATAATATATTTAGACTTTCCTTCTCTTTTTTAATCACGATTTGTTGAATTTTTTATAGCAGAAACCAATCAAGTATTAATACGTTAACAGTATAAAATGTCGGGAGGCTTCTAAAATTAGTTCGTCAAACTCATTACAATCACTAGACACATTAAAATAAAAAAACTATTGCAAATAAACAGAAATAAAAATAAAAAAACAAGCGGACAATTAGTAGGACAATACCAGGAGCATATATATAAATGAGAAGAAAATTGAAAAAATATCAGAAAGATGTAACCATTGACCATCATTCAGAAATTCATGGACAAAGTAGTATGCTTTTAGCTATAAGAACTTTTTTATTCGAATCTTAAAAATATTACCTTGAAAGTTTCAAACCTCTGCAGGCAAGTTATAAAGTATTACTGGCCGGTATCTAGGAGATCTCCCACAAAAAGAAGAAGTCTGATGCCTCGGTGTTAAGCATACATTTTTTGATCCAGTATCATGGAATGCTGAGTTTAATAGTTCAGGGAAACTAAAGGTAAGTTGCGTACACATTTAGTGTAAACCCCGAATACCAAAGGGTGAATAATTATATTTTATGTACGCTGTTTACTATTTGGAGTCTTATGCTAGTCCAGTAAACGAACAACAAACTGCTGAATTGTCATCTATACTGAATATCCAATTCCCTTGATATACCTCTCTTTAACTAAAAAAAAATCACTGCCAATACGTGTCTGTATTTCAGCAATTTAATCATATTTGGAGAACGTAGGGAATGACAGAGTTGTCAGTTCGGGCTGAAACGTTTAGCACACTCCAATACTCTCAAAAAGAGATTCTGCCGCGTAAATACAGCCACAAATGAAAATTAGCGCGTTTTCGTTCGGTCGTAGGTGAGGCCTTATTCGATTTACTACATTTCTCCCGCTACTGTTCTTAAAAACTTTCGATCGCTCTACGTTTATAAATGGTTCTAGATTATTTGTTTGCCAGTTTAGAATGTTTAGATACTTAAGCTTATAAGGTAGTCATTTCTAGGAGAGTTTAATTGCAAGATACATCTCTTATCTATATATTGTACTGTACTGACCCGGTTCTCATCGATACCCCTGAACTTAAATGAATATTGAAACTTAAGAGTCGTTTTGTTTTAAAACATTATTGTTAGATATATTAAGGGTTGGCAACACTGAGGGTGAAGGCTCGGAGAGTTCACGTTCACGTTGTTAGATTTTGTTGACTTATAGAATAAAAATATTTCTGCAGTGTTTTATTTGTGAAGACACAACATAATGGCGAGACTATTGGAATAATTGTTTCGCCCGAAGCCTACATAGTCTGCCTAAAAAGTCAAATAGAAATCTTTGAGGGTAGATAAAGTCGTGAGAACCTGGTAAAAAAGTGGAAAGTATGTCTAGTGAAGTCTTAAAGGTCTTTGAGTCGTAAAGTCTGCTCAAGTTAAGTACTAAAGTTGGGAATAGTCAATCAAAGTGTTGGGAAAACATCACAACAAGTGTATTAACTTGCGTTTTTCACCGTTTAGTTAGGTGATAACGCCCTGTATGTCCGCAGTATGAATGAGGCATAATTAAACTTCGGATATATTTATTTCACCCCAGGTAAATAACAATTTGTGCATTTAAACATTGTATTTCAGTTACTCCTTAGTCCGAACCTGGATTGTCGGTATAATAGATTCCGTTATATGCAACAATAGCTGGGAAAGCAAGCTGTCACTCCGTCAAAGAAATCGTTATTAATCAATTTAATACATCTTTGTCTCCGTCAGTGTTATGTAAACAACAATATGCCAAATAAAGAAAGAACATGTTTCTACTCTCTCAACCGCATCCGCCTGCGCGCAATTTCCCGCTCTAATCTCCATGTCCGTGGCGGAAGGGAAAATTTATTTTAGTGTCTTAAAAACACTCACCCGTGAAATAACGGTCAAGTCACTGCTCTGTTTGAGTTTGGCGCCAAAAACAACAGCCCCTGTCGCTGCCCTGTTTGACGCCGAGATGTTTAGTTAGATTTCTCAAAATTTAAGTTTTAGTCGAAGAAAGAAGAAATAAAGTGCCTTACAAACACTCAACCCTGGTGCATCGATCCAGTCGTCGCTCTGCATGAATTTGGCGCCAAGTACATCTACTCAATCGTAGCTCTGGCTGACGCCAAGATATTTAGTAGTTTTTCTCATTTGTTTGAACAGATGTTTAGAGAATATCTGCAGTACTCTATGTTCTCTTTGTCCAAGCTTGGATAAAGAACTCCTTTTGGGCATTTAAACGCATTCTCTTGAGACAATACAGCTCGTAGCGTCTCTCATGTTGCAGATAGAAGAAGGTAAAATGGAGGATGGAAATTTGTAGGAGACAAATCTATTCCTGTACTCTAGATTCGAATCAACTGTTCGAAGTCTTATCTAGATCCCTGGTGAAGTATATTGAGAGAATCGAAGAAGACGGAAAGTACAAGAAACTTTGTCTGAACGGAAAGGTAGTTAGTTGAAAAAGTACGTCAATTAAATTCAGTAAAGAAAGGAATTATCTAGTTCAGTTTAGACCTAAATAATCAAGAAGTTTAGTTAGACATTTAATAATAGTTAACCGTGTGTACAGTACCTATTTAGTTTTATGTGTGAATTGATGAATGCTTGAGATTAGTTAGAAACCATTGTATATATTTATCATATTTGATGCCAATCAATTCTTGCAATATTAAAGTACGTAATACCTAGAATACATGTTTCAACTCACACCCTATGACTAAAACCTCCACCACTCTATTTTAATACAGTCCACTAATTAAAGTGGTTAATTATAAAGTTAATTGCCACCTTTGTGGTCATAAATGATTAAAGAATTAATTGTTTATACCGACCACAAAGTCCAGAAGCCTAGGAAAAGTCTCAAAACGTCAAGCAAGAAACCAGAAATGAGTCCAGTCAAGCGTTGAAGTTCAGTAAACTTGCATATCATCATAAATTTGCCAAAATGTTAATAGGGCGTATTGAGCCATTTAGGCCAATGCAAACTCATATTTGTAGAAGATGGATCCATCCATTTTGAATTTGAATGCATTGCGCTTGTAGGGGCGGAAGGCTACCGACTTATTGTCTGTCATCTGTACTACCTAAAGACAAATCATATGATGCATCAAGTCCTATTAAAACATGAATACCCAGAGATTAGTAATAGCGGAAAGATTTCAGTTTTATTGTGCTAGACAAGAAAGTCATGAAGATATTTTAGCATAAAAGATTGTAAGTTCGGTCAATTCATGGATGAGGCGTTAATAGACAAATTTCTCTGTAGAATTAAAAATGAGGCGATTAGAAGAAAATTATTGAGATTCAATATTTCGGTAATTTTTCAGTTTAACAACCATTGGAATTTTGTAAAAACACTTTTTGCTTCTTTATTTAGACATTTTTAAAAGACGTTTTTGACCATTAAAATATTGCCCAATTGTTTGGTTTTCCCACAAAAAAGCCCCAAAGTTCGACTTTTGAGGAGCTGAAATGTACAAATCATGACATTTTTGGCATCTGACGCAGGAGGATTGTTGCAATATTACCAAAGGTTGCACCTTTTCTTACGAAGTAAACAAACGCTAACCCAAATCCACTTATGCGCAACCAAAAAGGACTAACGTAAACTAACCGAAGCTAACCCAAATTAATGTAAAAATAAATCGCTTCTCTGGATAATTGTTGTAAGTTTAGATAATTATTGGATAAAAATTTTCTATGGCAATAAAGCATATTTGACTTTGACTTTGAAAGCCAATACGGCGGGCCCTGACATCATTATGGGATTCCCTGATTCTCGTCAATCGGACTACTGAGTGTCTCGGTTAACAGCAATATGTCCTGGCATGACCACGTCGATAACATCGCAAAAACAGCCTCGCAGAACCTTGGTGCGTTATTTCGCAACAAAAGCTGTATACACCGCAGCAGCTGCTCAAATAAGATCGTGCTTAGAATATTGCTCACACATCTGAGGTGCCTCATCGAAGCACACCCTAAAACTGCTGGATTCCATTCAGCAGAGAGCTGTGCGTCTCGTCGGCTACCAGGAGTTGACCGGGATCTGGATAGTCTGGAACACATCCCTATTTTACAGATATTTTCACGGTAGTGGGCCGCCTCATTCCGCGCGGATATCATAAAAATTCGCGTTTTTTTATATTTCTATGCATTAAAAAAGTAAATTTAAGAGGAAATAGATCGGTGGAAACAAGATTTTCTGCATATTTTTATAATTTTGGTTAATTTGCTTGGATCAACATTCGCTTAGCTGAAATCAGTTATGTAAGAAATATTTGTTTATTTAGTATAGAGCAACCTCCCCAAAATACAAAATCATAAAAAAAATCTGCGGATAAGCATCATTTTCATTTTTTCAACTCTAGAATAACAAATCAGTTACATGAAATCATGTTTCTGTTTTACATTCTAAATATTTTTCTAAATATAATACCCCAAAAAATTTCATGGAGAAATAAGTCATTTTCATCATTGAACAAAAGAAGCTTTTCTAAATAGAAATTACCGAATCTTTTTTTTTTTGCGAAAATGTATAATTTGTATTTTTCCAGTTACATAGAAATATGTTTTTACGGTCCACTATGAACTATAATACGAGCTACCTACGACCATTAAACACAAACAATGTTACTACCTAGTCCGAGCTAGCTACGACCTAGTCCAAGCTAGCTACGACCTAGTCCAAGCTACTCTGACCTACTCACGACCTGTTCCAAACTACTTCGCGCTACTTATGACCTACTGCGCGCTACCTACGACCTACTTCAAGCTAGTCCGCGCTACCTACGACCTAGTTCAAGCTACTCCGAGCTACCTACAATCTACTGCAAACTACTCTGAGCTAGTTACGACTTGCTCCGAACCACTCCGCGCAATATATGACCTACTCCAAGCCACTCCGCACTACCTACGACCTAGTCCAAGCTACTCCGAGCTACCTAAAACCTAGTCCAAACTACCCTGAGATTTCTTACGACCTTAGTTAGTTTCGTCTCGTTTTAGCAACTACGCACTTGCTTCGTGCCTGCCTCAGCCATATCATTTTCATTAAGCCCTTTTCCACGCAAGCCTAGGTGAAATAATTTTGGTTAGCTTGGGTTAGGTTGGACTAACTTTAGTTACTTTCGGTTAGTTTCGTCTAGTTTAAGCCACTACGCACTTTCGGGAAGAAAGGCTTCCGCAAAGCGCAAGCCTTTCTTCACGCAAGATGAGGCGAAACAATTTCGGTTAGTTTTGGCTAGTTTCGGTTAGTTTCGTCTCGTTTAAGCCACTACGCACTTGCGTGAAGAAAGGCTTGCGCTTCGCGCAAGCCTTTACGCAAGCCTAGACGAAACAATTTCGGTTAGCTTGGATTAGCTTTGGTTGGTTTGGGTTTGTTTTGGTTAGTTTGGGTTAGCTTTAGTTACTTTCGGTTAGCTTTGGTTAGTTTAGGTTAGCTTTGGTTAGTTTCAGTTAGCTTTGGTTAGTTTCATCTCGTTTAAACCACTACGCACTTGCGTGAAGAAAGTATTGCGCGAAGCGCAAGCCTTTCTTCACGCAAGCCTTGGCGAAACAATTTCGGTTAGCTTGCGTTTGCTTTGGTTAGTTTGGTTTAGTTTTAGTTAGTTTGGGTTAGCTTTGGTTAGTTTAGGATAGCTTTGGTTAGTTTCATCTCGTTTAAGCCACTACGCACTTGCGTGAAGAAATGATTACGCGCTTTTCTTGTATTAGTTAGATTGGGTTAGTTTTGGTTAGTTTTAGTTAGTTTCGGTTTGCTTCCGTTAGTTTGGGCTAGATTCGGTTAGCTTTGTTAGCTTTGGTTAGTTTTGGTTAGCTTTGGTGAGTTTTGGTTAGCTTAAGTTAGTTTCGGTTTGCTTCTGTTAGTTTGGGTTAGTTTTGGTTAGCTTTGTTGAGTTTTGATTTGCCTGGGTTAGTTTTGGTTAGCTTCAGTTAATTTGGGCTAATTTGGTCTAGAAAGCAAGGAACGTGCGCGAAGCGCATGTCTTAAGTTCTCACACACTATAGGCGTTACTCGAGATAGATTATGTGATTGACTCAAATTAATTTCGTGCATTTATTTTTCATTAAAATAATATTTTTATTGCAGATGGATGTATATTTATTTTTTGTAAACAAATATAACCACTTCATAATTACTGAATAGAGCCTCATTATAATGTTACCAAAATTGTTAAAAAAAATATGCATACAATCTTGTTTTCGCTGGTTTTTCTTTCAAATTTACTTCATTAATGCATTAGAAAAGCTAGAAAGGTAAAATATTGCGAATTTCTAGAAGATCCAAACAGAGGAAGGGATTTCGAGTTTCGAAGGACTATGCTGCAAACGTTTCCCGGAGCAAAACTCGAATGACGAAGAGTACTCTACATTATTTAAGGGAAGTAATTTATAAATTATATGCCCGAAAAGAACATATTACTTTAGAAACCATTTACCGCAATTTATTTAAAATCACTTAAAATTAGAAAAAAAAGTTCATATGAACATGTCTCCGGGGTTGCCCCATTTTTGATATGCAGGGTGCCAAAGCTTTTTTGTTCTTTTTTTATTATTTTTTTGATATATCCTATTCCCGATTTTGCTGAAATTTGGTTCCGTTATTCATAATAATAAGAGGTTTAATTAGCCCTGACTAGAAGAAAAATATTATGTCCAGTGGCATCCTTGGGAGCATTATAACGAATATTAATAAAAAATACCCTACTGATTTTTTCCTCATCGTTATATTTTTTCAAATTTACTAACTAATATTCAAACATTTTTGTTCCTTGAATTTTTATCGTATCGTGCTTCGTCTTCTACAAAGAGAATAAAAACCACTTTATTGCATGCACAACAAAAATATTGCAAAGACAATTAAAATATGAGGTAAACGTAAGTATCGATGAAAAAGCTATAAACAAAGCAGAGATGCGAATATGAGAAAACGTCGTCTTCAGAATGCTCGTCATCTGAAGAAATTGAGGATGAAGCAGAAGAAAATAACTCCGTGATAATTATAGATCAGTGGAACTTTGAAGATCAACATTTTGCTGGAAGGATACGTATCCCGAATGAAAAATCTTGGCCGATTCTTACACAACTCGACAGATCATCCTCGTAGCTTGATGTTTTTTTTTAACTATTGCCTAAGAATAATTTTATTTGGATCACTGAAAAAACGAATGAAAGATTGAAGATATTGGATGCGGAGAAGAAGTAATCGGTAACTAAAACTGACCAGTATGAAATAGTGATAGTACTTGGTTGCTTTTTGTAATGTCTTATAATAAGGTACCTGTAAACAGCCATTATTGGTCTACTAATACTTCACTTGGTAGCAAAATGATCAAACGGAACAGATTCTATCTCATATCTTCCTAGTTATACTTCACTTCTCCACAAAAACCAGAAGGAGCTTAAAAAATGTATTACAATAAACAAGTGTGTTTGAAGCACAATATGGAAAATAAAACTTAGCACTTAATCCAAACCTGCTCTGGCCACGGTATAAATAAATATACGGTAGGTTCACTGGAGATAAATTTCGAATTTCGCCGACAGCGTTTGGCGTTGGAGCACTTGGAGCGAATCCGGATCAATCTGGTTCGTGACCTGCGGTCGCTCTGCTACGAGGGACAGTGAGTGTGCAAGTGCCCTGAGATTGTGTACTGTCGCGTCGCGTTGTATCATGTATCAAACAATAACCGAGGAAAGCGCACCAGCGAATACTTTTTGAATAACTCCAGAACGTTGGGTCCGACATGACAGGCTGCTCATGGCTGCAGGTGTGTGGTGGCTTTTGCGTTTGACGTAAAAACATTTTGCTGAGTGACTCTACTCGATATCGCTACCCTGGCGTTGTCTGGAAAAGATAGTTTTCCTTGTGTCCAAAACGAAGCCAGCACGCAGGAAATTTCACTGCGGCGTTTCTCGACGCTCCAATAAAACGGATTCCTTAGATCACGCGGGACAGGTATAAAATCGAATTCAATATTGGAATTAGATTTCATACTTCGAACGGAAGCAGGAATAGTACCGGGGGCGTACTAGAAATTCACCTCTAGTTAGCGACCTAAAACGGAATGTCACATGGTCGTCGGAGAAAATGTTTTCTACATAAAAAGTTGCTTAAGAAATACTTCAGACAAAAGTTGCTTGACGAATCGAATAATGAATGTTGCTAAAAGCTTTTAAACTTTTAAATTGTATTTCTTTAATGAGAATTTCAAGTGAAAGAGTCAATCCACTTAAAAAATCCTGCGAAAAT
>MU185882.1:0-22599 GCA_016904865.1 Pissodes strobi | reverse complement strand
GAATTTCAAGTGAAAGAGTCAATCCACTTAAAAAATCCTGCGAAAATCATAAATGTAGATTACCAAGAGTGAATCTGTTATAGGTGTATGGACAAGTAGTAAGATATTTAACGGGAATATATTATCAGCCTGGAATGTATTTCACTACAAAGAAAAGTATTTACCTGCACATTCTCCACGTCGGAACTACACTCGCTCCCTGGCGGAGTAGGCATGCCTTGCATCTGGATATTGCCAACGCGGTCTTCCGCAACTTGCACCAAGTATAGTACGTTGTCGGCCTGTGGTGCGTGAACCAACGTGAAATTCTGACCTCCCTTTACTATAACGGACGCCGCGGTGTTTTGCACTATCACCGGATCTCGTTCTTGTTGTACCACCGTTGTAGGCATATACTGAGTATCTTGAACAGATCGACTGTGAAGTCGGACTTGAGTATGATGCCTCACAGCGTTGCAGGAATCATATTCGGAAAGTTCATGGGTAGTATCAACAATGTCATGTTCGGATTCACTAGGAACCTCGAATGCGCCAGGAAGATATAGCGCTCGGTCGCCAGACGTCTGCCGATCAAAATGTTGCTTTTGCGATGACAATTCAGGATTAGGTGATACCGAAGCTTTCGAATTACCAATTTCTGATTGCTTGTGTTTCAATGCAGGCTTCTTAGGTTTGTCTTTTTGGACCTTTGTATTTTGTGTATTTTCGGGTGTCGAAAGTTCGCTCGGCTGATATCGAATTATTCTCGGCTCTCGTTCCGAAGACAGTGGTCTGTAGCAGTGACTGGGGGATGGGGGATCATCTTGGGATGGCATCTGAAAAAAATACAATGCGCTAAAATTATTTAGCAGCAAATCCCAATAATGAGGTATAATCATTTAATGAATTAAATTGAAAATTTCTTTGTTCTGATTCAAAAGGTACAATATATTTATGAGAATGCAACTACTTGAAACTAAATTGGTAAGGAAAGTCATACTGACTGAAGTACTTACAGTATGATGTATCATGACTACACTAGGAGCTGGCAAAGGAGGGAGGCTTTGCGATAGCGACAGCAAATCGTGAGCTGCTTCGGTTTCTTCCGCGCTTCTCGGTCTGAAAGGAGATGGACTGTTCGGAGAGAGTCCATCTGAAGACAAACCGTCGGTAGATATTCCATTGTTCGTCAATCCATTCTTGGCTCGCGTGGAACTTCGTAGCACGCGAGCAGAAAATGGTCGCGAGCCGTTGAACTGCAGGGGTTCGTCAGGTTGAACTGAAATAAAAAAATAAGAGTTACTATACAATGCACACATAATAAGAAGTACCCTATTTATGAAACAGTTTTTTTCTTAGGAATAAATGTTCTTGAGTCCAAGTATGTGATTTAAGCCAAGCAGGTGGAAGTTTTAGGAAAAGGCTAAATGAACCTTGTTCAAGTGTTCAAAAAAATTTAAACTAAACTTGCTTGGATTTTTGGAAACAAATTTCGATTATTTACTTATTAACCGGGTCAATTTTGATACCATTACATTATTAAATACATTTTCTTGACTTGTGTATCAAAATACTATTCTAAAACCAGACATTCAAAGATACAAAAAATGTGATGAATTGGAATTTAATTTTTCTAAAAGAAATGATCATATTTTTTGATTCTATAAAAATTCTAAGATCAATTGATGTATTATACCCTATTCGTAAACTTATTGGTAAGATGATAGAAATAAATGAAAATTGAACTTTTGGACAAATTGAATTCGTACAGACAGTGCCGTTTTTAGGATGGCTAAATCCGTACCGGAGAAAATATGTTTTTAAAATTATACTACAAAAACTGCATTTTCAGTAATTATTCGATTGAAATCTTAAAAAGAAACGTTTAAAGTTTATGATTAATTATAGAAAATGTACGTACGATGTACTTGTACAGCATTTAGAAACTGATTAATTCATTATCATTATCATCATCTAGATGAAGTTGCCAACTTTGACCATGCGCTTTTGAGTAAGGAATCACTCACAATTAAACGTTGAGTGCTTTAATTCTAAACATGTGATGCTAGCGGTATATCTATCTGTGTATTATTATATTACATATCTGAGTTAGCTTTAAACTTTGAAAAAATTATTTAAAAAAGATGATATAAGCTACGACAGAAGTTCTCGATTTCATTAAAAGTGTCGAGAACTACAAAAATATGAGAGTATAGGAAGGATATCTATCTCAACGGTCTTTCCTTTTTAATTCTATATGCTTTTTATATTTTTGTTAATAAATCTGTTCGCGAAGAAAGAGACAGGTCGATTTTCTTTCATAACGAAAATATTCGGGAATTTAAAACTATTTCTTGAGTAATTTTTTAACAATTGAATAAGAGGCGAAAAAGTATGTATAATAGGTATCTTTTGCATTTCTAATTTTAGATTTGAAAAATTTTAATATGTTTTATTTATATAGGTAGTAAGTTCAAGATTGTTCAAGAAAAGACAAAAATTAATATTTGACATGAATATTGATTTGGCTTAAAAGTTGAGTCCTATATCAATCTATACGTTGGTGCTTTGCTTTTGATCCTAGGATTTTTAGTTTTCGAGATATGCAATTCAATTCACTTTAAAAATATATCTGTAGTTTTCTTGATAGGATTCTTAATAACGGAACATATTATCATTTGGAGTAAATTATGGTTAATCATGTTAGAACCATGAGAAGATGATTAAAACAGTGTCAATCATCTCCTGATAGTTAGGGAAACGCGCCTCGAGTGCAAAAACCTGTTTTGATATTGTGGATAAAACTGTGTTGTAGTGCATTTTGGCGAAGGTTCCAAACCCTAACTGGTTTCTCAATGTTTTTTTCAATACCGATTCAATACCGATTAAATATAAGAGATGCATATATAATATTATAATATTTTGTGTGCAGTTTTTGATGCCTCATTAATTTTATCACGTTAATAATCAATTTTTAAACATTTTTAATTAACGTAGTTGTTAATATCTCTGACACATAGCAAATTGAATTTGACGCATGTTAAGGTGTTCTTTTCGTTCTAAAATATTTCATAATTCATAAGAAATCATTCGATGGCATATTTGTGGTTTTACCAACATACAAATTATATTCACATAAATAATTTTTTTTTATTTTTCTAACAGATTATTTCCTCTTTAAAAAAATAACTCGAATATATGAATGTCAGTTTACATTGAACAAATACCCAAAAATATCATCATTCGAACTATGACTGCGCCTAATTCATACAAAACGTACTTAATAGAAGAACCGCCCCTCAATAAATTCTACTTAAACCAGTTTCTAAAAGAACCCGATGTATCTTTTCGAATAGATCCCCGCTTTTGTCTCACCCTTAATCATTTTTAAGCGTTTATACGAAACTGCTTGAAATAAGACCTCTCTCTTTATTGTATACAATTTCATTTCAATTTCTTTGCGAGTGGATCTCGCTAAATCCCAAATTAATTTAGTTTAAGGAAAAAGTATCCATTGACAGGCGAGCTGGCTAAAGAAATCTTTTAGGGTAATGAAAATACGAAGTACAGAGACGTAGAATAAAGGGGCTACCCATCAGAGGATATTATGCGACGATTAAATGATTTATTGCACTGTCATTGATTCAGATAGAAAGGGATGAAATGTTCCCCTGCCGCAAATATTTTACCTTACGTACTCAATGTCTGGGACCCTTCTTTGTTTGCAAATCGAACCTTTAAATCTTAATTGCTCAGTTGTATCTAAATATTAAATAAATAATAAATCTACTATAAATGGGGAATATATGCTGATTGACAAATTTCAGTTTTTTATTATGAGCGGTAAAACTTGCATCTTTAAATATAGTAAGATCCGACCAGACTTGATCGTTTCAAAAGCAGCTTCATGCATGGTGTTTAGCGAGGCTTAATCAACTCATATTGTTAGCAATACTTATTACAGAATTCTGAACTGAACTTAGTTTAGGTACATTATAATATGTATACATACTAACAGGAGGTGTTTTCTAAGTGTTGATGCTGTCTAAAACTTCAGGATGTAATTCCATTACAGGGTAAGATGTTCCTGTAAATATGTGTTCGAAAACCCTTAATTTACGAGATAAAGGGTGTTAAAAATGCTATATTTGTTAAGTATTTTATAAGCAACAGCTGATCAAAATGTTACAATTTATATAAAAAATAAAGCACCCTTAGCAAATATTCAACTTTTTCTGCCAGTAGTGGCGTAGCTAAAGAAAAGCTACCAATCAAAGCTTTTTCCGACATTAAAAAAAATATATTCATCGTTGCTATCAGAAAAAAAAATTATTTCTCACCAAGGGTATAGCTATTTGGTTCAACACCCTTATATCAAAAATTAATCTAAAAATCGGTTAGTTTTAAGGAAAAAATGCAAGATCTCTTTTTGAGTTTCAAAATAATACTAAATAAAAGCAATGTTTTTTTCAAACTGATGTACGTGAGGTAACTATTACAATTTTAAGTTTCCTATTACATAAAAACCATTGGTTTTCTAACTTTTTTACTTTTTAACCCAAACTACGCCATTGGTGTTAGAAAATAATAATTCAACTCTCTAATAATTTAAGGTTACTGTAAATTTTGAGAATAGCAGTTACCGCTAAAAAAATTCTGGTCAGCAGTATCTGAAAAACAAAGCAGTTTTTCTATAAGCCACAAAGAAGTACCTCCTGAAGCTTCGAACAGTATATAGGAAACACCCTTGCATTTTATTTTTATTGGAAAATAAGCTCCAATAGTAAAACGCTTTTTATTCCTTATTATTAAAGCCACTTAAATTTTACTATCGTACCTTGCCATCTAATGTTGTTTAAAAGAAGATATAATTTGACTTTACCAGTTGATAAATGACATCAGAGTTTTAAAAGTGATTTAGATTTTCCTCTGACATTTGTGTCAACTGAAGTCGCGTCTTAAAAATGATTTAAATTTGATTCTTCAGGGACCTTTCCCATTAGAAACGATTTGATTATGACGTTTAGTTTAAAAAAGTTAAATTTACCTTCCACCTTTGTGTTAACAAAGTGCGGTTTAAAAACGTTTTAATAAAAATCTAAATTTGCTTTCGTACTGGTGTCAAGTTTAAAAAGCAATTTAAATTTTGCTTTGACATTTGCCCCAGTGAAGTTGCATGTTTAAAACGGTATATAACACGCTGTGTAACACGCACTGGCAAAGTGATGTTTAGTTCGAAAACCACTTCTTTCACACTTTTGTATTAACTGACGGACGGACGGTGCGATTTAAAACCCATTTAAATTTGATCGTTGGATTTGCCTTGTGACGTCATAATACAGATCAGATTTTCGCACTAGTGTCAACTGGACTTGGTGTCTTAAAAACAATGTGATTGCATATTATCAGCCGTTAAAGGACAAACGAGTTTTAAAATCAATCTAAATTTTGCTCTGACTTTTGTGCTATGTGAAGTTGCACCTCAAAAACTATTTAAATTTAACACTTGCCAAAGTGACGTTAAGTTGAAAACCTATTCAAATGTCAACTGAGGGTGCGGTTTAAATATTAAATTTGACTCTTGGACTTGCCATGTGACTCCGCGTTTTAATAAATATCTAATTTTGATTTCGCACTTATGTTAACTGACGTTTCGTCATAATTTCACTATACCAGTTGTTAAGTGACATAGGAGTTTTAAAAGCTATTTAAATTTTACTTTGACTTTGACAAGTTGATTGATACTGCTTGAGTGGGCTTTCGTTTTAGAAACGATTTAAATTTGACTCTGACATTTGCCAAGTGACGTTTACTTTCAAAACTTAATTCAATTTATCTCTCACACTTTGGTCAACTGCATTATGAATGCAATTGGAAGCGGTTTAAATCTAACCTTCGGACTTGTCGTGTGACGTAGCGTTTTAATAAATATTAAAATTTGACTCTCGCACTTGTGTCACCTGACGTTGCTTTTAAAGGTAAATTTAAATTTGACCCTAGGACCTCTCAAGTCAAGTCATGTTGCGTTTTAGTAGGAATCTAAATTTGGCTCTCGCACTTGTGTCAATTGAAAAAGCGATTGTTTAATTTTGACCCAAGTGACGTTGAGTTCTAAAAACCATTAGAATTGGTCGTGGCAAAAATTTAGGGTAACTTTGTTTAATAAGAAAATTGCAGTAATTGTGAGTAGGTATAGTGTTGTTCAAGAGTGAGCAAAATATGAGAAATGTGGGAACTCCCGTTGACGTGATCTACATCGTTCTAGGGCGTGGTTTTGATTATTTTAGGGCGTGGCTTCGATGACCTTAAGAAAATTGGGGCAGCGCGGCGAGTATTAAATAATTAAAGGTGTGATTTTATTGATTTTTCGTTGGTCTTTAAATTGGAGAAGGTATACTGCTTATCATTACGTAAAGTATTGTCAAAACGTTATATTGCTGCGTGCTGATACTATAAGACATAATTACCTTTTTATAGCCTCCTTCACTATAATTTTTTTGGAATAGTGGTGCGGAATACTGAATGTCCAGTTTATAAAGTAAAATAATTTTTAGTGATTGCATTTAGATATAAAGTAAAATTTATTATACCATTAGCCAATAAGAATACAAATTAAATGAAACATTAAACTAGCTGAAAATTTGCATCCAAATTTTACTTATTAGAAAAGCTGTTTTTTAAATTAAAAATAGTGGGAGAGGGAAAACATATTTTGTGGTTGGTGCATTTGTTTCTTTTATATGTGGAAGAACAAGTCGATATGGAGACATTGACATTAGACTAGAACCATTTTAAATATCGTCATAAAAAATACGAAATGTTTTCATTAAGCGGAATATCTGGGTTTTAATTAAACTTTAAAATTTTAGTAGACAAGATAATTTGTGGAGGATTTTCGAAACTTTGTTACGCACGAGTAATTTGAAGTTAAAAATGTATCAAAACCGCCTTTTTTTAAATTCATATGATAGTCGTTGTTATTTTAGATTTAATATTAACATATCTACTTGACGTTTGTTGAAGCACTAACAACTTATCATAATTCCCATAAATCCTTAGTATACTTAAATCGTAGAAAAGCTGAAAAGTTACAACCACGAAAGTTGCTGCCTTTTTGTCATATTTGTGAACAATATTAAGGAAAGATGTAATTCTTTTAAAAATATATATTATACATTCTTTACCTAAGTAAAATATTTTCAATTTCAGTTTATTATAAAGCGTAAATATATATTTAATAGAAAATTGTAGCGATTTAAGAATTATGTATGCTATTATGAACTAAGAAGATATGGGTAAAGTTGAGAAAGAGAGTCCTATCAGAAGAGAAAAGGTTAATTATCACCATTTGCCAGATTCTGTATGAAAACCACAGCTATTCTGTAAGAATCCACTTAGAATGTGCTAGGAGATTCTGATGATCATTGCGGGAACATATAGTAGTAGTATATGCTAATCGGTTGCATATTTTAAGAAACGACAGTTATTAGATTTTTAAGATTCTTTTTTCTGTCTGCTCTCTGATTAGTTTTTGCTCGCGGGGGTCGCCGTCTATGACTAGTCTTCCGGGCAAAGCCGAAAGGCTTGAGAAAAATCCCGGGCCGACGAGCGGCGTCTCTTCCGAAAGGAAATCTCCAGAATTAAAACATTTACGGCATCCGTATTCTTTACGCTTTCCACTCTATCAATTCGCTAACGAAAAAAAGATGCAAATTTTTCCTTCTTCGGGAAATTCCCATTTTTCTTCCGGATGTAACGTCGAATAAAGGATCCTCTGGCCTGCGGAACAATTTACGGAAATAAAGGGCCCATTTGCATAAATATTGGATTTCAACGTTTGTTTTTATAGTGCCAGTATTTTAGCTTGAATGGCCCTGGGTTTTGATGGGGGGCGAAATATGGGTCAGTTGCGGAGTATAGTGGAGCGGACCACCGCTAATGGAATATGATTACTACATTATGAAATAGCTTGGGACTATTCAAAATAGTTAAAACTTAAGTATTCGGAGAATGAATGCAAATACAGGGTGTCCATTTTGCAAGCCTGCGAACGAAGTTTCTATATTGGTTGAATTTTGAAGAAAACTTTAATATAGATTACCATTTCTGTATCGTTTCTCCTTCGATGGAGGGCCTAATTTTGAAATATCTGACGTTGCGTAAAATTGAGCCACGTGAGCTCCTTTTAAAGGTGTCATCTGTCAATTGTCAGTTGTCATTCATAGGTTTCATTCTCGCGTACACGTCATTTTATATTATACGTCGCGTAAAATTTTCGTTTAAGTACTGTATGTCTTTTCTAGTTTTGGCCAAATAAATATTACGCTTGCTGAGGGCCATAGAGGCGAAACTGCAAAAATTCCAAAGATGAGGAAATACTAGCGACAAGGAAGAGACTGGTAACTGGCCCCGTAAATTTATCCACTGTTCTTTACCTCTTTTTGTTTCACGTAACTACCCATACTTATTTCCTTGTCATGCATCTAGGCAAGCGAACGTAGGTGGAGCAGTCATCGCTTTCCTTGCTAAGTTGCCTCCCGTTTCTGTATATAAATTTTCATCTTCTTTTTTTGCTCACGCTTGATTAAGAAGCAAAAGATATATCATGAAAAAAAAATTATCAATTTGACAATGCTGCACTAGAACGGTGACCTGCGCCGAAGATGAGCCAGGTTTGTAATGGCCGCTTTGCTTGGTTTTGCTGTTTACGTAAATTATTGACTTTTATTAGTGATTACAGCGTATATTATTTATTTGTGCTTTTTAACAAACATTTTAAGATAATAGTGAAATGGATTGTATTGAAGTGTGAATCTGCAACGTCTTTGTCCTTATATTATTTGCACTTGTCATTCAGATGAACTTATGCCACTTTCGATTGTTTTTGCTTTCATCTCTTAGAGGAAGATTACCCAGAAATAATAATCGAAAGTTGCATCAGTGCTATCTAATTAAATTTCGTCAAATCCACTTAATCAATAAAATAAATATTTATGATTATATTAATTTTAATAAATGGCAAGGAAGGTTCATAGTCTATTTGGCCATTCAGATTTACAATGTTATTTTTTTTAGTGATATTGATTATTATTATCTCTAAATATATATCGAAACCAAATAAATGACATTTTGAGTTATATGGGAGTATTCATTTAATTGAACCTCCAAATTTTGAAGAAATATAGAAAAAAAAGAAAAGTTGGTTAATTTGAATTTGGCGGGCACATGACAGCGTCCGCCTCGTGCGCCATCTGCGTTTACTTGCCCTGAAGACAGAAAAAGAAGGGTTGGCAGCTTTCTCTCTTGAATGATTTAAAAACATTGATTTGCGCGTGTCTTCCTTGTCTCAAGAAAGACGACTTAAATATTCTAAATTACTCTCTAAAGTACAACATCGCGAACCAATAAAATATTATTTGCCATTATTGCTCTGAAATCGAATTTCACATTAGATTAAAGCGTCAACTTTCAAATAATTTATTTCGCTTTATTCCAAGTAATATAGTCGAAAACTATGACAGCTCAACTCTAATAACATTGTGTGAAATGTTTTTTTCAGCTATAAATCTTAGCAGGAATATGAATGAATGCTCAAAGAGAATGTTCGCTGCCTTAGGCATTAGGTAGGTTTTGTCAACTTATTTTCCAGTCACCGTCCTCTGCATTTCATATTATTATTCAGACAGTTGCAAACACTATTTAGATGCCTGCTGATAGGAGTAATATTTTTAATCTGAGGCCTTTTGCTTACAGATCAACGGTATCTGGGCAAAAAGAAAATTCAACAATTTAGTAACAATCCACAAGTAGTGTGACAAGCTGCTCAATCCAGTCATAAGGTTGGTGAGCAACTACTTCTGCAGTCCATTATATTTCACCTTTAAATCATTATATTATCAATCTTTAGAGCTCTTTATCCACATCTCTCATGAGCCGTTTAATACTCAATGTTGCAGGTATTAGTGAAAGCTGCAACTCAGAGGTCGTAAAACTCCAAAATGTCCAAGAAGATTTCGATGTGATTACCATACTTGCAAAAGCTTTTACCTATGTTGATTCACTAGCGACCTTTCCCAAGCTGGAAATTAATAATGTCCATCTAAAGAATTGTTCCAAACTTGACCAGAACAAACATGTAGAAAACAGATCTAAAATTCAAGAAAACCCAACCCCTTTACTATCAGCAAATTTTATGAAGAAGAGGAGCCCGATAGTGAGTATATCTCAACTAGTCTGACTCACTAAGTTCATATTTATTAATTCTAGTATACCTATTCGTCAGCTCTTGATCATTTTGCTTGGCAAATATGATTTGAAATTGATAAGCGTCACCGCAATAAATTGATTTATGACTCGATAATTATATTGTTGTAGGTAGCCCTCATGTTTCAGAAGAGAAGGATAATACTTCTTGCCACACGGAGAACACTCGTGTGGGGTCTCACTTTGCTTTCATTGAACCTGAATCGGATATTCATCTACCTGCCAAATATTATGAAGGAACGCTCGCAAGCAAACCTACAAATAATGACCTTAGTGAAAATGGTCAATGTTTCTCAAAATATAAATTCTATATCAATATTGAATTTTTTCCAAGGTCAAAACTTGTGAAGATGATCGACAGTCTGATTCATCATCATCGAGCCGCTCATTTTGTATCACATGCTCTGAAAGTAGCTCCTCTTCTTTGAGCAGAAACAGCACTGCAGGTCCAGTGGACGACGATGATACTGATCCCACGTTTGACGTGACTGAGGATTGTCGTACTGATGACAGCTCTGCAAGCGATAAATCTTCCGTACCTGATGAGGCGACATTTAACTCAAAGAAAAGGAAGAGAAAACCAATTGAATTGAAAAAGTCTTTGGCTAAGAAACTTGGAAATTCAGGTAAAGAATACTGCTCTCTAAACACTGGGAAATTGCAGCTGGCTAAAAAAATGCTTAAAGCATGCGATGAGGAAATATGTCGACTCCGATGCCTTGCTAAATTTTCAAGAGAAGAGACAAATTTTGTTTGAAACATTTGTGTTTAATGGTACCTTGAATTACTCATTTTTTTTTCAGAAAAAATGATAAACGGGCTCTCGTCTGCTTCAAATTTTTTTAGAAGTACTTTGGGCATGTCTGAAAGATTTCTAAGAACTGTAAAGGCCAAAAATGACGGCGGATTTCCAGTAGGAAAAACCCAGTAATAAGCTTCGACAAGAAAAAACAAATGTAGGGAGCATCTGGCTTCAATTCTAACGGTCGAAAGTCATTATGTTAGGGCAAATATACAGAGAAAATGTATTGGTGAAGGAAAAACTTTCTGATATGTACAGAGATTACGTTGAAATGTGCAAAGCAAGCAACACTCCTGGAAAATATTCTATGTGCCCCCATATTTTTTTCTTTGAGTTAATATGTCTTTTCACTCATCCAAAAAAGATCAATTTCAAACTTGCGAAATAATCAAACATTCAAACTCAAAAAAGAAAACAGCCTTAGATGAGAGTTACATAACTCATCTAAAAGAGAAAGTACTTTCCAGAGAGGAAAAATCTTAGATGAAACATTAATCAGCGATGATTATAAAGTTGCTTGCTTTGACTTGCAATCTGCTTTACCAACTTCAAAAGGTGACGTCAGTTCTTTTTACTACAAATCACGTTTGAATTCACATAACTTTACGGTTTGCCAAGCAAAGGATGGGGCCAGTTCAATGCTACTTCTGGCACGAAGGAAAAGGAAAACGCGGTTCTAATGAAATTGGATGGGATTATTTGCAAAGCTGCTGATTCTCAAAAACTGGTTATCCTATTATATTCTGATAATTACGGAGGACAAGGAAAAACAAATTTTATCTTTCGGCTTTCTTGTATCCTGTCGCTGATTTAAACCTTAGCAGTATTACTTACAAATTCTTTCTGCTGGAGCATGAACACAATAAGGGGACGCAAGTTATTCCGTCATAGAAAACACAATCAAGAAAGCCTTTAAAAATGATCCTATTTACATGCCACCCAATATGCAAAAAAGGGTACAAGGTTTGTTGTTAATGAACTAGCACATGGTGATTTTCATGACGTCAAAAGCTTGCATTAAGGCAATGTGAAGAACGAATTTAATCGGGACTCAATTGGCGAGAAATTTAACTTCAACAACATTTCTATTATTCGCTCTGAAAGGGACCACCTGGATCCCTTCTTCTTTAAAAATTCCTATAGTGACACACAGGTTCGATGTGTGATTGTTAGCAATGTCAGAGCTTTGAAAATTGTAAAGGGTTTTGAACTATTGCTCGCTTATTGTCAATGCATCGCCACATTGGAAAAAAAATCGACGACCTCCAATCTCTTGTCAAAAACAGGTCCATTCCGCGCGTCATGCACCTTTCGTCAAAAATCTGAACTACGAGAAAAAATAAAATGACGTGTGTAATGGGCATGTACCTGTTAATCTATTTTTTAGTCCAGAAATCAGGCAAGACGCGCCGTGTTATTGATCTTAAGTTTGTCCATAGAGTCTGTCCAAGAGACTGATTGTTATTAAATAAATATTTTCTAGAGCTTATTAATCAATAAATTAGATTATTTTATTTTTGTTGCCTACTTAAGGCACTGTTAAATTAAAATTTGAGACAAAAATTATGCTATCTTTGTGCCCCAATGACGAAAAAACATGCTCAAATTTGGCCCATTCCTTTTGTACTTTCACATTGATGAACATAGTTACGTCCCAACAAAACAAGCTTGAGGAAACAATTTTTTTTTTCAAAAGTCTAATTTAAGATCTAGTATGCCTCTTCCACTTGTGAACAAAGCTTTATAGATGATTATCTCGACTTTCGCCACTGTGGTTCTCAGGAAGACATAGAGTGGGTCCCAAATTGGCGGTGAATGTATTGGGTTTTCAAAACTATAGATCGAAGAACGGTTAAATGTTGAAAGTTTTAGAAATATTTCTTACTAAATTAATGAGGAGTCTTTAGATACTTTGAAATCATTTAAATATTGCATTTTAAAAAATCGCAACGAAATGCAAAATATTTAAAAAATAATAATAACAATTATTTCAAGAAAACTTAGTTTTAATCTTTAGAAATGATAGCAATTTGGCATTAAAACTTGTTTTTTTGGAATTGCTATTTAACATTTAGCATTTTGTTGATCCCTATATTCTTAATTTATTATGTCTTTACAGTGATGGCTAATGAGCTTCATGCGTTTAGTAATTCATCTCGGTATTCAATACCGAAAATAAGGAAAAGTTAACTGTAAAAATGGCATTCGTTGTTAAATAGATAATGTTTTGTAGTATTTATTGCGGGATGTAGCCTGTTAAAGATAATATTTTATGCTGAATTTAAGATTATTTGCTATGTGTAAAGCTGAAAATTTCTTTTTTTTAAAGCAGATAGAATCTAGTATGGCCATAAAGCAGAAAAAAGTTGACGATGGTTATACAAAAGTGAAACGTTACTTAAAAAGATGCTCTAGAAACAACCCAAATTAACCCAATCTAGTCGGGAAATATCCATAAGGTGTTAAATTGATATTATTTCTAGGGGCTATGCATAGGTACCGAAATATTAAAGTATATGTGACCTTATTATGAGGTGTTCGAAAATTAACATGCTACTATAATGGCGATAATAAAACCTCAATATTACGTGCTTATTTGGTCCCATGGCATCTTAAAACAACGATTATAATGATGACAGTTTTTCATCTGCACTGCCCTATACTTGGACAATGCACGAAATGCCTTTTTATAGCACGAATCCGAAGTTGTCCAAACACGTCTCAGGGACGAGATTCACGTAGCTCTCGTTTTATCTTAGATCTGAGCTCTAGTCATTAATAGTTTATTATGTAATACTTGCAGAAAGTATTCAAACCTATGGAATAGTTGTGTCATATGAAAAGGCACGTTTCTACCATGTTCATGGTAAAACGCTAGACTTGTGATTGTGCTACAGCACTAATGTGGCAATATGTATATTTCCCCACTTGTTGGGTAATCTGCTACTTACTCAACTAGTGACAGAGCGGTAAAGTGAACCTATATTACTACACGTTGGTAAAAACTCTTTTTAATTAAGTATCGAAAAATAATTTTACCATCTGTGAAAATAGTTCCGTTTCAAGTGCTGAAATTAGTAAAGGTCAATTGAAAAAGAAAGGTAGAAGATGAAACATGGAAAAAATATAAAATTAAAGAAATACCTATTAATTGATATATAGAAAACATATAATAAAGAAGTCAGAAACATTTCATACTTTAAATAAAAATATACGCAGGTATATAGGAAAGTTGAACGTGTCTAATGAAAGTTTGCAGGAATTTTTCTTTTCTTAACTTTAGCGTTAAACTTACTATGCTATCTAATGAGCTATTGAAGAAACCAGCCATGTTTACTGGTAAAAAGATATTTAATAAGCTTCCAAGTTCTATAATGAAATAAACCGGTTGTAATAAGCGTTTTAGAAAAGCTGCAAAAGGGTTTCTGATTATCAAGGCCCCCCGGTGTCGATAAATTGATCCTTCAATTATTGTTGGCTGAGTTTTATTTATTTTCAAGTCGTTTAATTTATATTATACTCTTTTTTCAGCTCTGCTTGCTCGTTTTAAAGTTTTGTTAGTTTTTGCTTCTAAGCATTTTTAATTTCTGGATAAATGGGTCCAGAGGAGTCCAGTGAAACACTTCTTAATTCGTCTCTTGGAGGATAAGCTTTGAAAAAGGCGGATAAATTAAGCATCGATTTATTCTTAGTACAAAGTCAGAATGCTTTTTTTGGAAAGCCAAAATGAGAACAAACGAAGCAATAGCAGAACAATGGAACGGGTAATTTTGTTTAGATCGGAACGTTCGGGCAAAACGCAAACAGGGTCAGCTCTCGTTCGGAAAACGCGATTATTTCGTTCCCCTCGTTAAACTCATTATTGCTATTCAATTGCGCATTATCGTCCATTACAATTATTATCCGAAGTAATTCGCTCAAAATTGCTGCATAATACCGATCCGAATCGGCCGCGGCGTTTCGATGATGTAGAGAGACCGGCCGAATGCCATACTTGTTTTGGCAACAAATCATATTATTGTTTGTTGTAGCGAGTTAGAACATGATCAATACGTGCATTGCTCGAAATCGGGCTTAATAGATTTTAGGGCTATACGCGATAATATTGGGGGGAAATTGTTGAAAAACATTTAACTTATGATTATCATCACCATGTTGGAAAGAAAGGCGGTAAAGCAGGAGCAAAAATAAAATTAATAAAGTATTAATTGACATATAGCAATCAATTAACAGATAAGCCAGAAATATTGCAATACTTTGAACAAAAATGTACACATTTTCAGTCCTATTCGTTTAATCGTTTTTAAATTATCGGGTATATTCAATAATAAATTATTACTCTAAACACCCTGTATCTGTTAAACGGACAATATTTTACTAAATCTGTTGTAGAGTATAAGCCTAACCAGTATATTAAATGTAAGCGATTAATGATCGGGCTGCTTATACTTGATGCTAAATCATGATTAGCAGAAGCAGACAATATTTGTTTAAGCAAGATTTACGCATAGTTTCTAAGGAATCCATTCAATAATACCAATGAAAATTCTATCGTAGTAGAATTTTCTTTGCTAATACTAATTACGACATGTAAGAAGAAACACCCTCTGTCAACAATAACGTAAAAACATAATTGGATCAAACAGTCTATTCTAAGATCTTGTATTTAAAGTTACTTTATGTTTCTTTATTTTTGGGAGACCCTGTACAGCATTCGACGCTCAACTCCTCGACCTTTTGCTCTTCGAATGAAGCGTATTTTCTCACGGAAAAGTTAGAATAGAGTATCGTCGAAACCGCCTAATTTAATCCCGCCGTTTTATAATGCTCGTAACTTTTGAGGTACCTCCACGAGCCGTAATTTTAACGATATTAAACAAGTGTAGCCTCTCGGAGCAGCAGCAGCAGGTAGCAGGAGCAGCTCGTTATCTTTATTAGGCAAAAGAAAGGCGGGCCATTGTTGCCGGCTTTAAGGCCGAATAAATTAACCTTTTTCGGTGCTAATCCTCTCAATTTGCTCGGTATCTCGGTGACACGAGAGCTAACTCTATTGTCGCTCGCTATTATCTGCACAACTTCTCGATTCTCTTACAAACTAAAATAAACGACGGAAATAAACACAGGTATTTGAATATTTAATGCCATAATTTAACTCCAAGTATGTATTGGGAGATTTTTGAATTAGCTTGTTTAGTCTATAGTCATAAATCCTCTATAACGATATGGATCTTATCCGAATGATTGATTATCTCCAAAACTAACTTTAATAATTTTTTTATAAAACAAGTAATTGTGTCAATTCTTTGTTCAATTAGCAGTACCCACATTTGTAGGTATAGAAATCTATCTACTCGTAAATCTAACAGTATACCTACGATCACTTTTTGCCACAGCATCGATGGTACCCAAATAAGCCCAAAATCAATGACTATAATACATATAAACTGATCCTAAAAGCAAACATAATTTAAATAAGCAGCAAACGTTGAGCTGTTGTACTTTTTGAAACGGTTGATTTGATAAATAAAAGTCCAAACTTTGCAACTAAACTCATCGATGTTGGCGACCGATAATTATCAAACGATCCGGCAACGGCGTCTCGTTTCCCGGCCGAAAAAATTCAGAAGTGAGACAAGCGTTTCTATTTTCCTCCCCGAAGAGTACGTAATCTAATTTGATAAAGCTCTTCAGGCCGTTGATGTTATTTTTTATTGGCCTCGTTTGTCGACGCTCGTATTCACGACAGAAAATTTCGCTCGGACGTTTTTCTTTCCATAATAGACTTAATTTTTTAGGACCGTTGCCGAGCCAAATATAAAAGGCAGAGTACACTCTTGAAAAATCTTGAAAATTATAATGAAACTACATTTTTTGAAGTTGCAAAAAGGACGTTTTTTTAAGTTTTAAGCAAATGATGTACACTCATGAAAATGTTAAGAAAGAAACTTTAATTTGAATTTTGACTACCCGATGTCTCAAATTTTAGGACATTTCTCAACGAATCTATGGTCAATAATGTGCTGCGAAAAAATCATATTTGTAAGATGTCATAAGAGAAAATAAGATCTTCGGATATTCTTAGAAATTGGAATTCTTAATAAAAAATATATTTGATACGTGAAATTATAAACTTAACAAAAACATATTTTTTCAACTTAAAAACTTATATTTTCGAGTCACCCTGTAATCGAAACTCAAACTATAATAATTAATATTTTTGTAGATTTCTCAAGAAGCAGAAACAATGCTTCTCGTCAAATTTAATATAAAAAGTGTCTGAGAAATAAAGCAACTTGATGTCGCCAAACCAAAAACGATTACAATTAACTATCCCTGCGCTTATTTCGATACGTTCAAGCCGGCTTGAAGCCAAGCGGCTTGGATGAATGACCTGAAAATGGCAATCTAATAGTCCGGGAGCCAGCGTCAATTTTTGGTAATTATTTTAGACCGCTTGAATTCAACTTATACAGGGTGCTACAAATTCGTTTCTTTGTATGGGTATCTCGAAAACCGTAAGAGATACGAGGTCGATTAAATTAGTGCAAAGTTGCGCAATTTAAGGGTGATTGACATGCCGTCGAGAAATTTAGAAAATTCCGTCTACTTCCGGAGATATCCGTAAAAACCGAAAATCATCTATTTTATTTTTATTTTTTCCTGCTTTTGTTTGAAGAGATAAAGTAAAATAAATGTCACATTCTTATTACCACTTTTTCTCCTCTACAAGCTGGCGATATCAAATTTTAAATCCGACGTTTCGCTTTCGGGCCTCCTTCATCAACTTAATTTTTTTAAATACAGACCTGGGGTTTTTATCTAATTTTTAAAAAGCCTTTGGTCTCCCAAAACCAACGATGTATCACACTTGTCTGATAGTGGTAACAAATATTGTCATAAGTGAAATCGGATCAAAAAAGATCGCCCCATCTCTGTCTAACACATTATCTCTTATGGAAAAAATCTAGATTTGTTGATTTATTGATAAGTGTGATACATCGTTGGTTTTAGGAGACCAAACGCTTTTTAAAAATTAGATAAAAATTCCAGGTCCGTATTTACAAAAATGAAGTTGATGAAGGGGGCCCGAAGGCGAAACGTCGGATTTAAAATTTGATACTGCCAGCTTGTAGAGGAGAAAAAGTGACAATAAGAATGTGACATTTATTTTACTTTATCTCTTCAAACAAAGGCGGGAAAAAATAAAAATAAAATAGATGATTTTCGATTTTTTACGGATATCTCCGGAAGTAGACGGAATTTTCTAAATTTCTCAAAAGCATGTGAATCACCCTTAAATTGCGCAACTTTGCCCAAATTTAACCGACCTTGTATCTCTTACGGTTTTCGAGATACCCATACAAAGAAACGAATTTGTAGCACCCTGTATAGTATGTTCTTATATAGAGAAACACTGAACCGACCGTCAGCTGGACCGTCAGCGCTGGATGCTGCGGCGGGAAGATGAGATAGTTGTAAAAAAAATGGAATTCGGAATTATTTTAGACCGGTTGAATTTTTTATGATAAATTGCCTATGTTACCCATATATATAATACGGATATATTGCGTGTGCAGCATCGAACATTACGAAATCAAAACGAGACAGCAACATATGGCGGTACCGTAGGTAAAATGATATCTTGTACACATGCGCCCACTTTCAAGCAATCAGAATCGTAGATTCAGATTTGACATTTGACAACGTTCGATTCGCGTCCAACGTTAACCTATTTCGAGTTTCGAGTGTGGATTTTATTGTTATCATTATCTTTGTTTGAATATTTTTTATTTTTTGGCATTCTCTTTGGACTGATTTATGTTTTTTTGTGCATTATGTCGAAAAATTGTTATTTGTGTTTATTTGACAAGAAACAAACAACAAACCAGCGATCCAAGACAACTCTTCACAAGTAAGTTTTAAGATTAAGTATACAAAATTTAATATTTATTATTTGAAAATTGTTGTAGGTTTCCGAATGATGCAAAGGTCCGCCAAGCATGGTTTAAGGCTTGTGGATTATCTGAAGAAGTGGATGATGTAGCAAAAGTTAAAATTTGCTCAGTTCACTTTAATGTGAATGATTATATTGAACCCAATGCAAAGTTACTAGATGCAGTGCCCTCAATATTAGTGCCTCATCCGCCTCCTTTAGTAGTTGATGTATCACTTCAAGTTTTATCTGATTCGAAATCTGCAACAGAAGATAATACATTGCTGGTTACTCCTGCCGAAGCAATGACAACAGATTCTGAAATGTGTGCATCTACTTCAACTGCAAATATTTGTCAATTAACTGGACCTAACGGGATGGAACTGCAATCAGAACTCTGTACTAGTCCTTTTAGTGCTAATTCGCAGGGTAAGATATAAAATCTTGTTTGATATTGTAATGCATTTGTTAATTTTCAGTTAAGGAATTTGTACAACGACTCCACACTCCTAAAAAACGAAGATTTGCAGAGCCACGACACATCTCTGAAATTAGAACACCCGATATGGCAACCCCTAAAAGAGCTCGTAGAGTTCTGCAGTTAGTGAGGAGAACTGATAACAACAAATCAAAGAAAATTGAAAGTCTTCAAGACAAAAATAGATATCTTTTAAAACGCATTTCTTCCCTAAAAGATATGATGCAACATTTAACTAAGAAAGGATTGATGATTGAAGAAGCAGGGGAGACTTTAATGGCACATTTATATAAATAATACAAAAATTTTGACCCATGGCATAACAAATAACCATTAAAGGTAAGAAGTGTGGATTTATAAGATTTGGTTTGGATATTCTGTTTTGAGTTGTCGTATATCCTTGGATTAATAAATTCATATTTCATTTCATTAATAGAAGTATATAGTTTTATTTAGTACTATTTAAACATTATCATCCACACTAAAAGTTCAAACATGTGCATGGTTGTGTAGTTACATGTAATATTTGCTACATTTGTTATGCTTTGGGTGTTGTTACGAGTAGAGTTTATCCAGATTATACTCTACAATTTATATATCTTCCTTTTCAGGATATATTACCTAATACTGTGAGAGAAGTTATTTCAAGAAAAATCAAAGGAAAGGGCAATATTCAGCAGATATACGAAGTTTTGCTTTAACTCTACACTTTTATTCTCCCAAGGCCTATAATTATGTTCGAAAACATTGGGAGAAACTTTTGCCACATCCATCAACACTGCGCCAATGGTACAGAGTGGTTGATGGGTCTCCAGGCTTTACAAAGGAAGCATTTGATGCTATAGGTCTTCGTGCTAGTTCAAAACAAGTGATAATTAACTTAGTCATAGATGAAATGTCTATCAAAGAATCTACAGTTTACCATCAAGGTGAGTTTCATGGTGGTGTTGATTGTGGAACAATGATTGATAAACAAGACAATGACAATATGCCAATGGCAACAAATTCTTTGGTTTTTATGGCTGTATCTTTAGACAATAGCTGGAAAATTCCCATTGGGTATTTTTTAAATCGTGGGTTAAATGGAAGTCAGCGGGCTAATATATTAACTCAAGCATTTCGTTTATTAGAAGAAATCAATGTTAAAGTGTACTCCATAACCTTTGATGGAGCATCAACAAATTTGAATATGTGCACAAGTTTAGGGGCAAATTTCGATTATGGTACAAATTTTAAGCCATATTTTCAGAACCCAGTGACATCAGAAATTTGTTATGTGTTTCTAGACTTGTGCCACATGATCAAATTAATTAGAAATAGTCTAGGAAAAAATTCTAAAAACTGATGATGGTAATATTATCAATTGGCAATATATTGTAAATTTGCATGAGTTACAAAAAGATGAGGGTGTCCGGTTAGCCAACAAATTAACGGCTAAACATATTAATTATACCAACAATAGAATGAACGTTCGGTTAGCAATGCAGGTACTGAGTGAAAGTATTTATAAGTCTTTTGTTTTTTTAAGTAAAGTGCCTGATTATAAATTAAGAAGACACTTTGATGGTTGTTTGCCTACAGGTATTTTCTGTTTGCAATTCAACAACATGGCAGATATGCTGAATTGTAAAAACAAATTTTCAAAAAGACAATTTGACACTCCATTAACAGAACAAAACTATGACACTTTGAAGGAGTATGCAAGTAGTTTTATCACTTATATAAATAATATTAAGGATGGAGAAGGTCAAGCTATTCTAAAATCTAATAGGAAAACTGGCTTTTTAGGCTTAATCATATTTTTAACAAACATGTTTCCACTATTTGATATTTTAAAAAGCAAAGGATTAAGTTACTTATTAACTTATAAATTGTCACAAGATTATTTAGAGACATTTTTTAGTGCAATAAGAAGTAGGGGAGGGTTCAATAACAACCCAAATGCCCTCCAATTCAAAACCGCATATAAACGTTTGTTAGTGAGGCATGAAATCAAAGAGGTAGAAAATGGTAACTGCCTCTTCGATGGGGTTGAAATTTTGTATGTTGCCTCAACAAGAAAGCAAAAGATTACATGTCCCTTGGTTGATCCTTCGATACTTGATAAACCCTTATCAGATTTTGGACATGATTATATTAGCAGTTTTTGGCAATTAAGCTCATATGTGGAAAATGTAGTTGAGTATATTGCAGGCTACATTTCCAAAAAAAATTAATTGTAACATATGTCTTCAGCACATAATTGGGAAAGATTTGCCACTGTTATCGAAATTGAAAGATCGAGGAACTTATTATTTAGCACCATCTAAAGATGTATGTGCTATATGCACACTGTCCGAAAAAATATTACGACAGAATTCGCATCGTTTAACTTCGAAAAATATTCCAACAATGATCATGAACGAAATATTTAAAAAATTAAGGGCTCCATTTAACACTAGCGAAATGAACGATCATGTGATGTCGCAGGATATCCTTGATAATCACAAAATTCAATTAAGTAAATTAGTTATAAAATGTTATATAAATGTCCGCTGCTTCCATGAGGCCAGCAAAATGTCAGCAAAAGATGAGTATATCCGTCAGAAATATACAAAATTAGTATTATTTAAAGGTCAATGATTAGCTATACAACCATTGTTATTGTAAATAAAATTATTTTTTAAACTGTTTTGTTGCTTTTTATTACCTAATTGCAGTGGTAAGACCAGTTAATTATAAAATGTATAATTAACCAACTTACATACTTGTATGTATCTCCTGTGGTAAGGCATGAATATATGTATGTACCTAAGACCTGTTCATTTGGTGCTCTCTCACGAGCCTAAGTGGCTTGGAGCAGGTGATCGATGTTCATTTGGCTCGAGCAGCTGAGATTTTTTGGTTCGCTTGGGATGGAGCACTGTGCTCAAGATCAGTTAGATCATGCTCTACTTGCACCTAGTCTGGAGGTGGAGCAGTTAGAGCAAAAGCAGAAAGATGACAGATAATCAACAAAAGCCGCGGAATATAAAACAATAATATGACCTCACTTTTTGAAAGGCATCGTGGTCTTTTTGAGAAAAATATCCCTATATATATATAAAATATCCTATCCACGTGCTGTTTTAACAAAAAGTGCATTCATTTGGGGTAGCTAGGAAG
>MU185881.1:54714-101950 GCA_016904865.1 Pissodes strobi | reverse complement strand
GAACTGATGACTTATTTTCCGGGATAGGGATAGATGAGGGGTGATAACATGGGGAAAACAGTAGGAAAAACCCCATTTCACGATTCTTTGGTATAACATACGCACACATATACGGGACAAACACACACATTCATACACATAGGGTAGAAAGGTAGGAAGCTAGGTTATTCTAGCTTCAGTGAGGTGAGAATTGCAACATGATATCAGGCATAGTCTCGGCGCGCTAGACCATACTTCGCCTGCCGGAGCAGGGGAGCATGGAGACGACTCGAAAGCAGTGTTAAGACTGCTATGGTTCGGATTTTTGACCGTATATATAGTCCGTCGAGGTCCCTTAACAAGCCCCGCCCACCGCGTTTTCAGCGCGATGGAGGGGGCCTACCTCGGGCAGCGATAGACTATGATTTCGGGATGTCCAACTTCTGCGCTCCTGGTATCGGCATTTTCGTGACGACCCCGGGGGCGCTGAAGGGGTGGATAGGGGTGAGTTTTAGGGATGAGGGGTGATAGGAAAATCCATTATTCGGGCGGCCGTGGCGCCTGGAAGAAAATCGACGTTTTTCGGTGTATGGGACCGTGTTTGGGTCTGCCGACCGACTCACACCTCAAATCTGCAATATGGGCAGTTCTCGGCGAGCCGAGTATTCCAGATGTATAAAACTTGCACGCCATTTTATCAACATATTCGTTAATGTAATCAATACCTGCCCAGGCGTGCAAGTCCCGTATTCTAGTGTACCGACTCGCCGAGAATACAGCCCTTAAATGCCTATTTTGCAATATTTGCAGTCTTTTGAGGTGTGTGTCGGCCACCGAACACCAAACCGGTGCACCATACGTCAGGTAGGGCCTAATAATGGATTTATAAAGGATGAGTTTATTTGAGGGGCTTAGACAGGAACCATTCCTGATCAAAGGCTTCATTCAACTTTTGCAGGGCGTCGCTGTTTTTGACGTGCACATGACTTATGTGCTTGCTAAAGTTGAGCTTCGAATCAAGAATGATTCCCAGGTACTTTACAGGATTTTTAGGATGGATGGGGATGTTGTTGACTAGGATAGGGGCGGTTTCAATATTGGTAAACTTTCTGGCGAACACGGCCAACTCCGTTTTACCGGGGTTGAGACGTATCTTCCAGTCGGAATAAAATTGAGTTATTAACTCCATGTGTGCACTTAACTTGTTTGTCGCCTCCTGCGCAGTGTAGGAGTGGGAATAGAGGGCTGTGTCGTCCGCGTAGAACGTTAAGGACGTTTCAGGGTGGGAGGGAAGATCTGCTATGTAATAACTAAATAGCTGTGGCGATAGTACCGTTCCCTGAGGCACCCCCGCCTTAATATTTCTCCGGGATGAGAAGGACTTACCTATACGCACCGAGAAGGCGCGCCCGGCCAAGTACGACTCTAATAGCGCTGCGAAGTGCAATGGGAAGCTGTGTTTGATGAATAGCTTATGCAGCAAGCCATCATGCCATACCCGGTCGAAGGCTCTCTCAATGTCCAGGAGTAATAGGGATGTGCAATGCCCTATGTTGAATCCGTCATATATATCCTGCACGATCTTCGCAGCAAGCATGCAAGTGCTATGCTCGCTGCGAAAACCGAACTGCTCCCGGGGGAGTACATGACGGTTCAGGGCTATCCTGTTCATCCTGGGCAATAAGAGCTTCTCGGTGAGTTTGCTCAATGTATTCAGAAGAGAAATAGGCCTATAAGAGCTGATAAGCTTAAGGTCTTTCCCGGGCTTGGGGAACAGTACCACGTACGCGATCTTCCAGGATTTAGGGAAATGTTGTAGGCGAAGTATAGCGTTCACAATATGCATTAGTTGAATCAAGGTTTTGGTAGGGATGTTTTTAAGGGGAAGGTTAGGGATTGTATCAGGTCCCGGAGCCTTAGTCTTTGGCAGACGACAGAGAGCACTGCGAAGCTCAGACGGGGTAACCAGGAGTTTCTCCATTACAGGGGGCGGAATTGGATATTGTTTTTTAAAGGGCCTTATTTCCTCTGTGATTTGAGCGTGCAATGGCACGGTGTCCGGTATTTCCCCATGTACACTCTCAAGAAAGTCAGCGAAGGCCTCAGTCTTCCCACGGTCATTTAGGATGTCCTCGCCATTGTGTAGAATGGCGGGAATTTGAACTGGGCGTCCTCTAACCTGTCTTGCAAGCTTCCACAGGGAACCGTCGTCCGTGCCGAGCTCGTTCACAAACTTCATCCAGGCCGCTTCCCTGTATTTACGGATATTCTCCCTGATCTGGTCCGTAAGAGCGTTGACCCTGGTCTTGTCAATTGCAGCGCGATTTCTCTGCCATCTGCGCCGAATTCGATTCCGGAAACTGATTAGGTTTATGATTTCGTCAGGAAGAGTTTCCACGAATGGTTTCTTCCTGACTACTGGACATAAAGCGTCTCTGACGTGCCGGATATTACGGGTTAGAGTGTCAACTTCTGTCTCAAGCTCCTGGATGGTTTCAATTTGCCGCGGGATGACAGTTGCCTCGTTTAGCCTTTGTCGAAACACTCGCCAATTCAGATTTTTATAGGATATATAAGTCCCATAGGCTTCCGACCGCCTAGCGTTACTTAGGCTCATCTTAATTGGCAAGTGATCCGAATTAAAGTTGCTAATGACTTTAGGCAACGCAACACCTGCCATTCCCCGGGTCATTGCTACATCCAGGAACGAAGACCGGTTTCCACTATGGAAGGTTGGATAATTTGTTCGATGATACAGGATTTCCAGGTTGTTTTCTAGCGTGTTTCTCAGAACAGTGCCCTTGTGAGTAGTATATGCATAGCCAAACTCGATATGTTTGGCATTAAAGTCGCCAATTAAAAGTGACTTCTTGCCGGGCTCTAAGAAAACAGTAAAGTCGTTTTGGGTTAGTCGCAGTGCTGGTGGAGCATAACCGCCGGTGATGCATAGGCCGCCGTCTAGTTCGATAGACACGTATTCAATGCGCGAGATTTCCTTTTATATCTCAGCGACCTATGCACCAGACAGGCCACTCCTCCTCCGCGGGCACGCCTATCGAGCCGCTCGACGGTATACCCTCGGATTTTTAGCAAAAAGTCTGCTGGCAAAATAGTTTCGAGTAGAAAAACAACCTGAAAGTTGGAACTATACAAAAAATGCTTTGCGAGTTATAGCGATGTCCAGGAACGAGGCGCCACGTAGAAAGGTAGAATTTGGCGTTCGGTGGCGTGAGGTTATTGTCGATTACTCTCTTGAGTAATCTACCCTTGCCATTAGCCACGCGCGCCGCCCCAGTCGGCATGTAAGGCATTGAAGTCACCAATGAGTAGGGATACTCTCTTCTGCGGCAATAGTGCAAGGAGGTCATCTTCCGTGAGGCGAAGAACTGGTGGCGCGTAACCGCCACAAATACGTAGGCCGCTCTCCGTCTCGATGCAGACGTGTTCTACTGTGGATCTAAGGTTTCAAATCATTTTATAGCGGAGCGACCTATGTACGAGACAGGCCACGCCTCCTCCAGTTCCATCGGGCCTATCAAATCTCTCGATATTATAGTGTCTGATTTTTTAAGTAAAATTAGGTGTTAGCCTTGTAGACCGGGGGATAGTGACAGATTTTGGGACACGATTTTACTCAGTATGTCTTTCAGAGGACAATATTATCCTTATAGCTTCATGATAATAATGCATGAATCAAAGAGTCGTCCTGGGTTCTTCATATTAAAAAATGATTCATCATTTGTTCGAAAACCATGTTTTTTGGTACGATTTTAATCAGGCTGTCATGTGCTCTGTAACGAAATTCAAAATAAAAATTCTCCCATGCAGGCGAGGATGACAGCTTTATAGGAGGAACCGGCTTCCTGATACACCGAAGCCATGCCAGCAATATTAGGTATTAAGGCAGTGTCCACGAAAGTGATATATATGGTCCTTAAGCTGAACGAAAAATATAGCATAAAGGTGGTACAAGTGTATGCACCAACGACAAGCCACACTGACGAAGAAATAGATAAGTTCTATGATGATATTACACTGGCCCTGGTATCCACTGCGGAAACTTCAATGCTAAGGTTGAACCGAGGACTAGTGAGGCTGAGTTTTCGGTGTGGAACCTTGGGTTCGAAGGCAGAAATGAACGTGAAGAGACATTGCTGTTTTTTGCTGCAAAATAATCTGTTTCAAATGAATAGTTTTTTCAAGAAAAAGCGAAACAGAAGATGGACATGGGAAAGTGCAGACGGCCGCACCAGAAATGAAATAGATTACATAATAACCGACAAAAAGCAAATAGTCAAGGATGTGACAGTCTTGAACAAGCTAACAACGGGAAAAGACGACAGAATGGTATAAGCAAAAATAATAATCAACATCGACAAGGAAAGACATAGAATGGTCGAAAAGGTCCCTAGCAGAACTTGGGCGAGGCCGCCGATATAATAAGGTTCCAACAGAGCATAGCAAACATACTAAAAAACTCAGATCCACAAGACGATATGGACAACCTGAATGATGCGATAGTTGCAGCCATACAAGAGTGTCAAAACGAGCACTGTCCAAAAGCCAAGAAATATGAAAAAATCAGTCAAGCCACCAGACAACTGATGCAAGAAAGACGTAATGCGAGAAGCCAGAAATCGGCCACCAAAGCAGAAATGAAATAAATGAACAAGAAAGTGTCCAAAGCTATAAGAAGGGATATCAGAACGTACAACAGAAACGAAATTGAACGGACTATAGAAAACAACAAAAGCATGAAAGTGCTGCGTAGAAGTCTAGGAAGCGAAAGAAGAGAAATAACGAAAGTAAGAAACAAACACGGAAATATAACAACAAACAAGGAAGAAATACTGAAAGGTTTGGAGGACTTCAATCGCGCGCTGTACAGAAGTCACAGGGAGAAAAATGTAAATGTGGACCTAGAACCGGATATATTATCAGCCGGAAAAGGTATTATAAATCAAGGCTCCGAGGAATTACTAGATATATTTTTAGAAGAAATCAAATTTGCCTTGAGGAGGACCAAAAAGAACAAAGCACCTGGAGAGGACTGCCTGGTTGCAGATGCAATTAAGATTGGAGGCCCTTGTTTGCTCAAGAAGATAAAGGCTCTATTTAACCTCTGTTTAAACAACAGCACAATACCGGAGAAATGGTACAACGCTACTGTTATAATACTACACAAAAAAGGGAATATTACTGAGCTGAAGAACTACAGACCAATCATCCTGCTAAATCACGTATATAAGCTTTTCACAAAAATATATAACCACTAGACTAGAGAACAAACTAGATTTCTACCAGCCAATGGAGCAGGCGGGCTTCCGTGCCGGTTTTGGAACAAATGATCATCTGCAAGCTGTGAAAGTACTGATTGAAAAGTCCATAGAGTACAATAGACCGCCAGCTCTGGTCTTTGTAGACTTCCATAAAGCCTTCGATACGGTTGAGCCACACGCCATTTTGGAAACACTAGAAGAATGCCGCGTCGATTATCGGTATACAAAGTTAATCTACAACATCGACAAAAAAGCGACCATGGCAGTAAAGCTATTCGAGAGTATCGAACGTATTCCAATAGGCAGAGGAGTAAGGCAGGGAGACATGATGTCTCCAAAACTATTCACTGCAGTCCTGGAATATGCGTTCAAGAAGCTCAACTGGGAGGGAACAGGTATAAATATAGACGTTAAGAGACTAACGAACCTACGCTTTGCGGATGAGATCATACTGGCGGTCGATAATCTGAGGGACATCGGGACGATGCTACGGGAACTCCAGCAGGTGTGCGTTATGGTAGGCCTAAATACTAAATATCAAAGTTTATGATAAACTTAGTCCCCAGTGGAAATATTATAAGGGGGGGGGCAAAGAGATAGAATTGGTAGAAAAGTATACATACATACCTTGGCCATGAAATTCGAATCTCCAGAGACAGCAAACATGCGAACTAAAGAGAAGGACAAACATGGCGTGGGCAGCTTTTGGAAAACTCGGAGACGTGTTTAAGGGCGACCTACCAATATGCTTGAAGAGGAAAGTCTTCATTCAGTGCGTGTTGCCGGTCATGACCTATGGAGCCGAGACACTAACCTTGACCACCGCATCTGCCAACAGACTCAGAACAGCACAGCGTAAAATGGAGAGATCATGGCTGGGCGTGCCGCTGAGAGATCATGTCAGAAATGAAGAAATACGCCAAAGAACGGGCGTCACAGACGTTATTGCACGTATCGCCAGGCTCAAGTAGAACTGGGCTGGACACTTGGCCCGAATGACAGACGGAAGGTGGACGAAGAGGATGCCTCGAGCTGACAAACGAAGCAAGAGAAGACCTCCAACGCGCTGGACAGATGATAAAAAGAGAATTACGATCAACTGGATTCAGACGGCTCAAGACAGATAGGAGTGGGCAGAGAGAGGGGAGGCCTATGTCCAGCAGTAGACACAGAGAGGCTAGATGATGATGATGATGATAAAAACCAAAGGTCCCTGAGCATTCCTTTTACTCGAATTAACTTCGTTTTGAGGCAACAAAATTATTGCTGATGCTATGCGTTATTGCCAAATGGGGCATGAATACTCGATAGATGCAAATGTTTTTGTTCTTTTACGATTTTAATTATTAAGATAAAAAAATAAGCTCGGAAAGAGCGTCACATATCTGAGCATGACGCCACAATCTTATTCACTACCCAGGAAAAGTGTGCTGAACGAGCCTATAGACAAGTTTTCAGTCCAAAAATTATTAGTATCGATTTTAACCGTCGAGGGTTTGGGGATTTTTCCGCATAACCAACATTATTGTATTTTGCCTTATGTTCCATATTTGACTAGCAGCTGTTCATTTATTTACTTTTATTATAGGCATTCATTCATTAACAATCCGTACGTTACCCCTCTTACGACCATCTCACCTTAATTAGCATTATTCTTGGAATTAAGCGAATTTTCTAAGACGTCTAATCCGCACCATTCTCGGGGAGCAGTCAATTAAAAAGAAAACCATCTGAAGTTCATGTATTTACTTTTATTATAGGCATTCATTAATTAACAATCCATACGTTACCCCTCTTACGACCATCTCACCTTAATTAGCATTCTTCTTGGAATTAAGCGAATTTTCTAAGACGTCTAATCCGCGCCATTCTCGGGGAGCAGTCAATTAAAAAGAAAACCATCTGAAAAATTACCCCCCTCGCAAAGTTTTGATGGATTGCTCCCAAGAGACGAGACGCGAGAAATGAAACTTCTAATTTGCATCGCCGTAATGTTCGAGCTTTGCGTTTGGCGACGTTATATTATAGTCGAGGAGTGACATTCTAATAATTTGCCGGGTAGTATTTTCGCAAATTAGCGATTTTTGAACAGCTTAATTAGATTCGGGCGGCTGATACTTTGCCCGTTGATAAGAGGCCAAGATACAAAGGGGGTGTTTCAGTAAGGAAAAAATCAACAAAGAGTTTTCGAAGAACATTATCGCATTCGGTCTCCTAAAGCAAGCCCCCGTATGTTAAGAAAGCTTTTAAATCGGTTAAAGCCACGTATAATTTTATTTAACGTTGTTAAAGCGCTATGGTCGCGATTCTCATTAGTCCAGTCATTTAAGATACAAATCTTAAAGTAATAAAGGTTTAAGCCGACAAAGGCGATAAAATTGGAAAGGGCAATTATAAATAAGCCTAATATTCCGAAAAGGTATGAATAGTGATAAGTTTAGTGTGAATTCGAAAACCAGATGTAAGTAACCGTAAACTCTACATTAGTATTATTTTTTCGGTGACTGCATATTATATAACCTACTATAATATCTCAGTGGTTTTGTATACTAGATAATTCGCCATAATATCTCATTGAACTGCCGGATATAGAATTAAAAATAAAAATAAGGAGAGAAAATACACAAAACATACTGTTAATGAAAGAGAAGAAATATATCATATGCAATAAAAAGAGAAAAAAACAAAACAACTTATAAAGTATACATATAATATAGCATAATTTAAAATCAATACAAAACCGAATATTTTATATGACTTTTATGCATTAATGTGAACTTTTCAATTTAAATATAGTAATTAGAAACTAAATAATAAAATGAAAATAAGGATAAACAATACCCTAAAAAGACAGTTGAAGAAAGAAATGAAATAAATTATATACAACAAAAAGGATAACACAAACAAGTAACAAAATATACATACAATATAGCATGATTTAAGTCTATGTAGAGCCGAATGTTATGTATTAATGTGAACTTTTGTTCTTATATTTAGTAATTAGAAGGTAAAAATGAAGAATAATAAGGAAGGATAGAGAAAATACACAAAAAATACAATTAAAGAAAGAAAAGAAATACAATATATGCAACAAAATGGGAAAAAACAAATCAAGTTGCAAAATATATCGCATAATTTAAGATCCACGTGGGGCCGAATGTTTCGTATGACTTTTATGCATCAATGTGAACTTTTGAGCTTAAATATAGTAATAAGAAAGCAAATAATAAATGAGAAAAGAATAAAATATGCATCAAAAATTACAGTTAGAGAAAGAAATGAAATGAATTATGAAACAAAAAAGGGAATAGAAACGAACAAGTAAAAAAATATACATAAAATGTAGCATAATTTAAATCTATCTAGAGTCGAATGTTTTGTATGATTTGTATGTATGAATGTGAATTTGTGTGCTTATATTTAGTAATTAGAAAATAAAAACTGAAGATAAGGACAAAGAAAATACACAAAAAATACAGTTAAAGAATGAAAAGAAATAAATTATATGCAACAAAATGGGGAAAAAACAAATGAAGTTGCAAAATATACATATAATATAGCATAATTTAAGATCCATGTAGAGTCGAATGCTTCGTATGACTTTTATGCATTAATGTGAGCTTTTGAGCTTAAATATAGTAAATAAAAGAAAGCTATGAAAAAAAACAAGGGTAATATATGCACCAAAAATGACAGTTAGAGAAAGAAATGAAATAAAACAAAAAGGGAATAAAAACGAACAAGTAACAAAATATACATATAATATTGCGTAAGTTAAGAACTTAAGATCAATGCGGAGCTGAATATTTCATATGATTTTTATGCATCAATGTGAGTTTAAATATTGTAATTAGAAAGTAAATAATGAAAGAAAAATAACGATAAAAAATTCACCAAAAATAACAGTTAGAGAAAGAAATGAAATAAATTATATGAAACAGAAAGGAAATAGAAACGAACAAGTAACAAAATATAAATACAATATAGCATAATAATTAAAGTCCATGTAGAATCGAATATTTTGTATGATTTGTATGTATAAATGTTAATTTTTGTGCTTATTATTTAGTAACTATAAAGTAAAAACTGAAGAAAAAAAAGGACAAAGAAAATACACAAAAAATGCTGTTAAAAAAAGAAGAGAAATAAATTATATGCAACAGAAAGGAAAAAAAAAACAGATCAAGTTGCAAAATATGCATATAATATTGCGTAATTTAAGTTTCATGTGGAGCTGAATATTTCGTATGGCTTTTATGCATCAATGTGAACTTTTGACCCTAAATATAGTTAAAGAAAGCAAATAATGAATGAAAAATAAGGATAAAAAATCCATCAAAAATGACAGTTAGAGAAAGAAAGGAAATAAATTATATGAAACAAAAAGGAAATAGAAACGGACAAGTAACAAAATATACATTCAATATAGTATAATAATTTAAGTCCATGTAGAATCGAATATTTTGTATGATTTGTATGTATGAATGTTAATTTTTGTGCTTATATTTACTAATTACAAAGTAAAAAATGAAGGAAAATAAGGACACAGTAAATAATGAAAAAATACCCTAAAAAAAGTTAACAAAAGAAATGAAATAAATTATATTGAATGAAAAGGAAAGGAAACAAGTAACAAAATATACACACAATAGAGCATAATTTAATATCAATGTAGAGCCGAATGTTTGGTATAACTTTTAAGTATTAATGTGATCTTTTGAGCTTATTTTTGGTAATTGGAAAGTAAAAAATTAAAAAATAACAGAAAAAAGAAGCGAAAAGACAGTTGAATAAATTATGTGACAAAAATAAAAAAAGCAAGTCAAAAAATATACATATAATATAGCATAATTTAAGGTCAATGTAGAGCAGAATGTTTTGTATGACTTTTATGGCTTAATATGATCTTTTGAGTTTATGTTTAGTAATTAAAAAATAAGAAATGAAAAAAAAATAAGGACAGAGAAAATACACAAAAAAAAGACAGTTAAAGAAACGAAATAAAATATATGTAATAAAAATAAAAATATTAGGATCTTTTGAGCTTATATTTAGTAACTAAAAAATAAAAAAAATAAAAAAATAAGGACACAGAAAATATAAAAAATAGTCAAGAAAGATCGTTAAAGAAAGGAACGAAATAAATTATATGAAATAAAAAGGGAAGCAAACACCACAAGTTACAAACTATACATATTACCTATAATATGCATGGCATAATTTAGGATCAATATAAAACCAAATGTTTTGCCTACTTTTTATACATTAATGTAAATATTTTATCTTAAATATCGTAAAAGGAAAAAACAAGTAACAAAATATAAATATAACATAACATCACTTAAGGTCAATGTAGGGCTTAATCTTTCGTATGATAGTTATGCATTGATGTGGTGAACCTTTGTGCTTAAGTATAGTAATTAGAAAGCAAATAATGAAAGGAAAATAGAGATAGAAAAAATACACAAAAACAGTCAAAGGAAGAAACCAAATATATTATATGCAACAAACAAAAGAAGTCATAAAATATACATATCATAATTTATGATCAATGTAGAACCGAATGTTACGTATAATTTGCATGTAATAGTATCAAATATTGAGATTAAATATAGTAATTATAAAGAAAGTAATATAAAAAAATAGTGATAGAAAAAATGCCCCATGAAAAGTCAGTTAAAGAAAGGCAAAATAAGAAGATGCACTATGTAAAACTATAAAAAATAGAAAATGTTAAAAAATACACCTTCCCATAATGTGCCATAATTTGAGATAAACGTAAACCTAAATGTCTAAAGGCATATCAGTACATTATTTGACTACACTGGTTTCTTTTATGAAAATATACAGTAATGAATAGAATATGTATATTTTTCCTCAGCAAACTTCCAAAAGCAATTTAGCAAATATTGCAGGTAAACGTGAATAAATGTAGGGATTGCGGTGTAAAAATGGCGTCGATTTGCATAAAATCTTACCGCCGCGCCGCGCCGCGATAAATATGAATCATTTGAATTGTCGGTTTATCGTCCGTAATAAAACGCCACTGCCGCCGCACCGCGTGATAAGGGTGCGGTTTACGAGCACCCTAAGTTTAGTGTTACGACGATGCTTCTCTAAACGTGCATTGGACGAACGGATAAAATTTTAAAACCGTAAAAATAAAGCAATTTTCCGTTTTGTATAATTGTTATTATACCATATTATGGCATAGCACAAGTTATATTTAATGCGTTAATTTCAAATATTATGTATCTCGATTTTAGGGTCTAAATATTTAAAAAACTATTAAGAAACCTATATAGTTTATATTTGGGAAGCGTAAAATGGTAATTTTGATCCCCAGGGCGTAAAGTTGAATAGTATCGACTCATGAAAGGGCTAAACCTTTCATTGCGTATTTATTCTTAATTGTCAACTTTTATTTTTAGATCATCATCATCAATTTCATTTTTATTAGCATGTTTTAATATGCTGTTTTGGATAACAAAAATGTACAAGAAAAGAGAACAACTCAATGTTTTATTTGCTTTTTAACTTCATTTGCGTATCCGATATTATTTTTCTAGAATTGAATGAAAAATCAAAAAAATGGTGTAATACCAGAGCGTTTTGTGGCGTTTTATTAAAAAAAAAAAATATAACCTTCTATTAATCAAATATACCATACGAATGTTCATTTCTTTTAAATTCTTAATGTAAGCTTTTTTCTAACTCTTAAAATTAAAGGTGGTGCTCGAAAGTGAAGGAAAAAATGCGTTACTTTTAAGGTAACCTGTTACTTTTATAGTAACTCGTTATTTCAACGAAGTATAACGATCCGCAATTACCTTTCAAAGGTAACGAACATTTTTTTATTCAATCCAAAAAGTAACGCGTTATTCTTAGTAACCCCAGTTACTTTAAAGTAACGTTTTTCATTCGTCATTTTGCATTCTATCGAAGAACTGTGAATATTAAACGACCATAATTATTACATATTGTATACACTGCGTCTTACTTTTTGTAAAAAATACTTTTATTTATAACTATGCAGATTTTAATACTAATTAAATCTCGAATTAATAAATAATAAAACTGAATATTTTGTGAGGTATATTAATAACATATGTAGAAGTTGTAGCAACCCCACACGATGGTTTTTATGAATGAAAATTTCAACCAACAAATTTAATAAAAATTATAATATTGTTGGTCGGTTTAAAAACAGTTAGAGGCAACAGGCAGCAATTATTATTGATGAGGCGACGCCGACCTACGCCTCTCAATTGCCTCACCTGACGAGCCGCCACTGCCTGAAATCACATAGAAAACGGTTTGAAGCCCGAAAAATTGGTCACGATCGGAAAATGCGGACATTTTTTGGTTATTAGATGCAATTTCTGATGGATTTTATGGCAGCTTTCTTACTGATACGTATAGTTTCTGTGGTAAATAAGTAAATTTATTTCTCTCGGTTTTTGTAAAGTAAATTTATTTCTCTGAAATATCATTTAAAACGATCGGGAAAGGGGGTCAGGATAAGAGAAATGTGGACATTTTTCAAGCGACATGCAACGGCTTTTGCCGATTTTATGGGAGATGGTTTCAAGGTAAAATGTTATTTTTGGCAAGTAATTTTAAAATATAGAACACAAAAAGTAATTGTATTTCATAATATTATTCTCGCATTGTTGAAGTGTGGTCTTAAGCACACCGTATATTATACAAAATCCTCCTCAAACATTATATTGTTCCTGGACTAACTAAATTAACACTCAATATAGGATTTATGCAACCTGTAACATCATAACAGCAATATTTTGCGTTCCACGTAAATTACCGGTTAATTTCGCGTGGATCGCCGTTTCGCGACTAAAGTTTTCGTGTCTAGCGTCGGAATCATTAAACGGACGTCTCGGTTTACGACGTCCATCGCTAAAACGCCCAAAAGTGACGGCAAAAAAGGTTAATTGAACGACACGATATCTTTTGTGCATACCGGCCGAAGCAGGGAGCGTGACGATCACGCTTTATTATTACCCGATAAGGGTTTTTACACGCTCCGCTTGGAGCTATTTAGGGAAAACAAAGTGTAAATCGATCCGGAAAATGCCCAGAAACGAAAATCTCCTGCGAAAGAATCTAGGCCATTTAGAGCGAGAGACATTTCGTTCGAACGAGACGGTCAGATATGTTTTAGAAAAGGAAGTGGATCAAAATAATATCTCTCTCTGAAAGAACTAAAGATGAAGCAATGAAATTATGGAAATGTTATACGTGCGTAAAACGTACTTTTGGATCCAGGATTAAATTTCGTCCAAAATTACTTGTTGCCATTCTTAACTAACCCTAAAGCGCCCAGACAGTGTATTTGCTAAAACTAGTAACGATGTAGTACATATTCAACGCCCCGACATCGGCGAGATAATTTATTACCTGTCAGAGTCAGATTAAGATGATGATAAGATGGTTAATTATGTGTAATAATATTATATTACGACAATGACCGGACATACGTAATAATTAGTATTGTGATTGTGATTTTGTGGTAAACTCTCTGTTACCCTCGGATTATCTTTATATAATATTATAAAAGATATATAAATATTGTTCAAAAAATATGTTTGCAAATCTATGGATTTAGTCATGGGCGTAGGCAGGGGAGGTATGGCCCTCCCTGGGAATTTAACCGACTCATTTTTCAACATATTATACTTTGATATTGAAACGCCACTGACCCGGGTACACCCATTTGCACCCAAAAGACAGCAACTTTGTTGGACGTGATCGTAACAATAATGATAATAAATATTATTACTGTCGGCTCAGACCCTGTTTAATTGACGTTGTGTAGTAGTAGGTTCCTAAAGTAGAAGTCTTGTCTTCCTCGGTACCAGATAATACTAGTAATAAAACAATGATAGACCATTTAATACATTTATTTTCTTTAATAGAAAGGAAAATGTCGATATTTGAGACTTACAAAATTTCAATAAACCATTATCATATAAACCAATGTATAATTAGTTAATTACATTTTATTTTGCATTACATCACTTCATTTGACCCTCAAACCTAGAACAAGTGGTGACAATTTTGCAAGGGAGTTAGGTATCAAAATCCAAAAGGCATGCCCTTACACTGTGCTCAATGCTCGGTAATTTCGCAACATTTACTCTAGAAGTCCTCGTACATACCACCTGGTATACCTACACACCTTAAGGAATTGATACCTAAGTTAGCAACAAGTAGGGAGCATAATCGGTAAGATCTTGACCAGGACGTATGGGATCCCCCACGGAATTACGTCATCAGGTTCTTTTGGGGGGTGACCCGAAGGTTTCTTTTGGGGGGCGGGACGAAGGCATCAGTCGACGCAGTAGGTCCCTGTTTTATATTTGTTTATTAGCAGTATTTTGGGGAATACCTATTTAAAGTTCTTACTAACAATAGCCCATCTTGTTGTTGATTTATAATACAGAAGCTTAGTTTGATTAATAGATTTATCTTGTACACCACCTATTGCAGGAATAAGTCCCAAACAAAAGAACGTCTTTTACCGAACTCCAATCTACTGTACTATGAGTTTGCTGTACCCTTTCCCTTTACTTTGAGTATAAAAAAAAGCATTATTAAAACAAAGTCTTGTAGTAAGGATATCCATTTAAAATATTGAAAATATAAACCCATTATTTACCTATGGACGAAGAAGCAGGTTCTTCTCCCCTGGAACTAGTGCCTGCGGCACTACGTTTGTTGGCTCTTCGTTTCATCGTTAAGACAGATACTAATTATTTAAGAGTTAACGATAATTGCGAGGAAATAGGTTACGGGAAGATTGTAAAGACACCACTCAGCTGAACGCGAAGGTATATAGGGAAAACCACTCAGCCCAAAGGCGAAGGTATATAGGGAAAACCACTCAGCCCGAAGGCGAAGGTATAGGGTTAGCGAGAAGGTTTCTTCTGCCTATCCGTGCTTTTTGTCGCGTTTTTATATGGAAATGATCCCATTTAACCCTGTAAGTGCGACAAGAAAATATCAAACATTCCAATCCCACCCATTTAACAACTGCATTAGACAAAGACGTACCTATCGGTCTCGCGTCGGGTGTTAGTCCGGATTCCCGGCGCGCGTCCCTATTCTACCTGCCTCTCGACCCTTATTTGGTACGATTGCATGAAATGAGCGTTTTTTAAAGCTTATTATAATACTGAGTGTATTCCAATTTTGTGGGTGAATTTCATTATTTTAGAACTTTTCTTTGTTAATTCGCATACCTAGGGTCGGTCTGTTTCAATATTATATACCATTCATGGAATGCAATTCAAGAGTGTGCCGAATCCTTGTTTTTTAACGTTTTTAACGACTTTTGAGTAAAAATTGGGCGTGGCACCCCGCTTAGCCTCCGCCCACGGCTACCACTGCGGCTTTGTCTGCGGTTCGCCCCCCCTTGAGAAAAAAATCCTGTCTACGCCCATGGAGTTAGTTCCTATTATATTCATGTTTCACGCCACTGCGCTGTCTCTTTAGCAGTTACGTGATTAAATCATTTAAATCGCGTTAATATTTTATGCTAAGCAAGGTTGAAACTCATGCAAAAAAGTATGTTCATGGCATCTGCACGTTTAAATAAACAACTTATTTATCAGCAGTCATTTCAAGCAGGAAAATTTCAGCTAAGCACATCAAATTTCATCTGCAATCTCCCGTTACGAGAGTGTAATGTTTCTTTGAAAACTGAGAGGAAACTCTCTACGGTTAAAATGTCTGCCTTTGAATTTTATAAATTTCCTTATATAGTTTCCATCTACGAAAATATCTTGCTTTGTCTTTCCAAATAAGGTGTAATAAACTCCACGAAAAATACAATGCCCGAGAGAAGCGTCGCACAGTGGAGGAAAGGTGCTTACGCGAAGCCAAAACAAAAAAACGGTGTGTGCTTAAAAGCACACGACAGGAGCGAAAACTTCAAAGAGAATCAAAAGTTACAATTTAATACTTAATATGATGTGCGATATCTACATAATTGGTGTATAATACAAAAACGGGAGAAATAATCTGAATAATTGCAATAGGAACAAATATTTTGAATGTACTTACCACAAATACGATAGGCTTGGATTTTTAAAATGAAATTTTACCTCGAAATCCCAAAAAATCGGCGGCTTTTCGCTTGAAAATGACCAAAAGTTCAGATCCTGACTAGTTCTAAATCCTTTTAAAATTTACTTACAATGAAAAATACGCACACCGATATACTGAAAGTAAAATTTAACCTTAAAATCTGCCATAAAATCGACAGAAACTGCACCTAGTCACGAAAAAAAACCAAATTTTCCAAACCTGAACCATTTTTTCGGATTCAAATCATTTTCAAAGATATTTGATGCAATTAAACGTAGAAATCCGCATATTATAACGTACACGTCATGTCAAAATATGAAAATTTATGCCTTCAAATTTCCCATAATGCACAGCTACCAATTTAAACTCTTTAAAATATGGAAATATGGCAATTTTTTATTTTTTTTTACGTATGTTTACTTTTAACCTCGATGTTTTCCTATTTCTGAACTTGTAGAGAAAATTGTTATAAAACTTTTTTATAGCAGAGATATCGAGTTTTACAAATCTGAGATATATATTTTATGAAAATAACTATGCATTACAATTGTTACTTTTCGTGATAGATTGTGTTTATTTATCCGTCCGAAATTTGACCCTATTTAAGTCGTTTCAAGTTTATTTTATTTTACGAATTTGTGTATTTCTAAGATAGTAAACTCTTTTGATATGATGCAATGTGTATTTTTGTGTGGATTGCATCACCAAGGTAATTAAAGCCGTTAATATGTAACAACGAATGTTTGGCGCCAAAATCTATCTACTGTCACTTCACGATTTGAGGTTATAATGTACCGATGGTAGCAAAGGCCAGACCAATCAAACCAGGGACATTGAAAATTAACATTTGCGACGTTGTCGCATTGTGATTATTTTATACAGCCTCAGGGAGAACTAAAGAACACAAACTGAGCATCTAATACGGAAGTAGAGTGAAGCTAAATACAATATGGACAGGAAGGAGTCTTTTGGTACGTTTAAATGTTGTAGCGGTACCAAACACTTGACTTGCTATTACTGTGTATCATGCCAACCATCCAACACAGAAGTTGCATAAATAGAAAACAGAACGTGGTATACATAAAGGGAGACAAGATCTATTGTAGCAAGAAATGCTAGGACTCAGCCTTGGAAAACTTGAATGATTGTGAGGTTGAATTGGTGATGGAGCTAAGAGGTATTATCACTGAATTACAAATTGAAATTAGAGATAAGGACGAGTATATAGATAGACAAAAACGACTTTCAACATCTTATAACTGTGACGTCGAGGAGACAGAAGGACAATATGTGGAAGACATCGAAAAACAACAAAAACAAATCAAAATGCTACAGTCTAAACTGTAGGAAGAGTCCAGAAAAAGCAAAGACGAAATTAGGGCCCTTGAAACTATTATGAAAGAAAAACAAGATAAATTTGAAATAATCATGAATGAACTCAAAAGTGAGTCCAAACAACTCATAAGAAAGGTATCTGATGAACAACAAAAACACATTCAAACAAAGGAGAACTACGAAAGGCATGAAGCAAAACTGTCTGAAGAAAAGAAAACAATTATTAATGAAAAGAACGAAGCCATTGAAAAACTAAAAAATGACCTAAACGAAATAGAAGTTGAACATATTACAAAAACAACAAAAACTCTTGAACTGTGAAACTAATCACAAAAGAAATATTCTCGAGCTGAATGACAGGATCATTACTCTAAATAGCATAACCGAATCTCTGACAAATCGTATCAAGGACCTGGAGAGAGAAAAACAAAAACTACTCCTTGAGTTGCAAGAATTAAAACAAAATACTGTTAGCCAAAATATAATGGAGGGCAGCAGAAATTGCAATCAAGACGTTGAATACCTAAAACAGAAAATGGACGAAATTTCTTTATCCAACACCAACTTCAAGGAAAACATGGACGGGTTATTCAAACACATGGAGTCACCGCGAGACGAGATAAAATTTTCAGTAAGACAGTCATGGCCCCATACATCTTTTAAATAACAACCAAACAAGAAACCCACAAATATTCTTGGAGGCAAGAAAACTTTAATTTGGGGAAAATCTTTAAAACTATAGCAGGAAGTGGATATGATACAAACTGTCAAAACTTTGATGGCGATACCTTCGAAGATAGTACATCAATGCATGATCAATTTTCCAAAAAAGTCAATAAAAGTGATTATAACCATATATTTATGCCAACTGGAAATGCAAAAGGGGGAAAGTTTAGTACTCATAGCTATGTAAAATCTATAATCACAAAATCTAAACATAAAAATTTAATAATTATCAGCACCCCAATGATAAAGGACAGACCTATTCTTAATAACTATATTGATAAACAGAATCGAATAATACTAAACGCCATTGGCTATGATGACTTGGTAGAATATATCGATTGCAATAAAGTCCTGAAACCATACCAGATTACTAGCGACGGCAACCTGACATATAAGGGAAAGTGGGAAGTTCTAAATTACATATATCAATATCACATCAAGGCACCAAAATCAAAGCCACATGAAAAAAAGCTAAAAATGATAAAAGCCAGGCAGTAATGTCAACTCAGAAGGGATATAGGGCAGGTGTTTCATCTATAGACCTGGAGCCTCAGAGTGGACATCAGGCAGGCGATTTGTCAACAGATCTGGAGCCTTCGAATGGATCACGGGCAGGTGATTCGTCTACGGACTTGGAGCCTACGAATGGATTTAGAACAGAAGATTCGGCTACAGACCTGTGGTCCTTGGCGATCAACCCAACTCAGAACAGTGAGCCAACAACTTTTTTATACCCTCGCCTCTCCCAATTAGATGTGGAGACTTAAAGCGTCAGACTTGATATTAGCTCACTTGAATGTTCAAAATATTGCAAACAAACTCAACGCTCTGGAACTACTTGTTGCTGAACATCATCCCCACGTCTTGTGTCTTTCGGAGACATGGCATTTATGAATACCAAGAACTATGTTCTTAAATCATACTATTGCAGAAGTGAACATATACATGGTGGTGTTGCAATATATGCAATTGATACCTTAACATGCAGGGAGATAAATATCACAATGATGGCCAAGGAATTGCAAGTTGAATGCTGTAGCATGGAGGCCACCACATCTGGAACCAAAATAGCTGTTGTTGCTATGTATAGACCACCTTCAGGCGACGAAGAAACTTTTATTTTACAGGCTTCCAATGTGCTTTCTCATGTCATGAATGTCTGTCCAAATATGGTATTATGTGGAGACCTAAACATCGATAGTTTAAATAAAAATAATAAAAAATACAAAATGCTCAATGATCTCTTTGAATCCTTCCAATTAATAGACTATAGCGACGAACCAACCCGAGTCTTTACAACCACTGTGGGTACATCAAGTTCATTCATCGTTTATATGACCACTAATATCCAAGGTCAAATACAAGGCACCGTCATAGAGCCACATACTTCTTCAATAGCCCTTCCACCTCTTGAAGAGCCACCCCCAGCAAAGTCTAATGAGATCAGAATTACCTCCGAAAGAGCCCTGTCAGATCTAAAAAATAGGTTAAAACATACAGCATGGGACCTCAATGAAACACCATGCAATGTTGACAAGGTGTTTGGCGAATTCCTAAAAACCTTCCTATACCATTTTAATGAAGCATGCCCTATTAAAAATATTGCCAGGAAAGAGAATAATTCAGTCTGGGTAACGGAAGAGTTGAGAAAGGCAAAACAAAGTCTGAGAGATCTATATGATCTAGCAAAGGAAACACAGAGCCAGGTACTTATGCAAGAATATAAAAATATGGAATATCATAAACAGTGAATTGAATCGGAAGAGAAGAGACAAAACATGCAACATAAAAATAGATGGAAAATTAACCTCAGATAATCAAACGATCGCAAATGAACTTGTTCGGTACTTTGCAATGATAGCGGAACAAAAGATACAGTAGCACTTTGGAAGTAATATGTCTACATCACCCACAGTCCAGTCCCTACTGCCGAACTCTGTATTTTTACAACCAACAACAAGCGACGAGGTCGGTAAAACTATAATGGGTTTCAATAACAAAAACTCATTTGGTTTTGACGGCATACCCACAAAAGTACTAAAGAAAGTATGCGACGAAGTAAAACAGCCTTTAATGACACTAATAAATACATCCATCAGTACTGGAACTTTTCCCTCTCCATTAAAGTTAGCAACAGTGATTCCTATACATAAGAATGGCGATCCTCAAGTTATTAAAAACTATAGACCAATTTCCCTACTTAGCATTTTCTCCAAAGTGTATGTATATGACAGATTAATGGACTTTTTAAATCATTTTAACATAGTATCAAATGAGCAGCACAGATTTTGTGCCAATAAATCCACTGAAACAGCATCATTCCACCTCGCCGAATTTGTCCACAAGGAGCTTGACAAGAAGCGAGTGGTGGTGGGACTCTTTTTTGATTTAACAAGAGCCTTTGATACTCTCAATTTTGATTTCCTTAACTGTAAACTTTATAATCTTGGTATTAGAGGAAATGCTCACTCGATAATAATGTCATTCTTAACGCAACGGAGGTTATTAGTAAAAATAGATAACTCGTACTCTGAGATTTATCACACAGACATGGGAGCACCACAGGGATCAGTGCTGGCTCCACTGTTATTTATATTATTTGTCAATGACCTGACACTCCCAGGCCTAACCATCAAGTTTGCAGATGATACAAGTGTTGCCGTCTCGACCGAGGATAATGCAGCAATGCACAATGCAATTAAGAACGTCTGCGAAACCATGACTAACTGGTGTTTCTTAAATCGACTCATATTGAATAAATCGAAAACAGTCAAAGTCCACTTTTATAGAACAGAGCCTAGAATTGATGCTACTGAAGACACTCAGACAAAGGTAAAGTTCTTGGGTACCTACTTGGATTCGAAACTTACCTGGGAGCCTCAGCTGGACCACGTATGCTCAAGATTAAACAAAGCCTATTATGCTCTGCTTAAACTAAAACAACAGTACCATTCTCTACACTAATGGTCACTTATTATGCTCTTGTTCATAGCCACCTGAACTACAATACCATACTCTGGGGCCAAGCAGTGGGTGTATCCAGGATCCTTATCCTTCAGAAACGTATCATACGCTTAATCTTCGGCCTTAAACAGCTGGATTCTTGCAGACCAATCTTTAAAAGTCAAAAATTTTTAACAGTACCATCGATCTACATCATGATATGTGCCATATATGCATATAAAAACAAAGCCGACTTTATCAGAAATGACCAAGTGCATCAGTACCCAACCAGAAATAGGGCCGATCTTGTTATTCCGAAACACTCAACATCATCTTATGAGAGGTCACCTTATTATTCATGCGTAAAGGTGTATAACCGCCTGCCTGCAAACATCAAAGAAGCTGAGACTTTTACAACATTTAGAAATAAACTGAAAGTGTTTATTTTTTTTTATCTAGCCTCGGCGAGTTATCCTGTAATATGTTATTTACTTGTTGTTAGTATGAATAATTGTTGTAATCGTCTTTATTTTTATTTTTTTTGTATTAACAATTTTTTACTTTTCTTTTGTATTTTAATTCATTTACTTTAGATATAGACTTTACCTTTGACCTGTCTAATGTCATGTATATATGATTCTTATAGACCAATAAATAGATTGATTGATTGATTGAATTAAAGTAAATTTCTCAGGCTGAAAATCAAAACAAAAAATCACCACTTCCGTATTATCTGTATCAAAAGAAATATCAATACATCGATCGATATAAGAAGATATGAAATTTTTTTTAATAGATCAATGAAATCGATATGTTGATGTTGATATATCGAGAAACAAAGGAAAATGGATTTAACGTGCAAGAAAGGCGAATTATTCGACACTTTTCTATACAAAAATGGCGGGCGGCGAGTGTTAGTTTGGACCCTCGAAAAGTTAAAAAAGCATGTGCTCATTGCAAAAAGGACGTTGTTGCGGATGCCCAGTGTAGAAAGTGCAATTTTTACTTTCATCCAGCGTGCTTAAAACAGGCAGCGGGCCTAAAAAACGCCGCTTGTGTCCATTTAACGGGCGGCGATGAAGAGGTAACCTCAAAGAGTGGAAGTGATGAAATCACTCAAATTAAAGCTTTTATGGAAGAAAAGAGAACTAGAATCATGGTTCTGGAAGAAAACGAGGTAATTCTAGGGAGAAAAATTAGTATTCTGGAAGAAAAAGTTGAAAAACAGCAACCAAATAAAAAAGGAAAGCAAAAAATGGCGGAAAATGGAATGGCTCATACGGCCTGTGGCCAAACGACTCCCAACGGTTGGCAACATTGAAAATCGTTCAGATACACCGACCGCAGGAATCGTAACGATCCTTGCACCGGCCTGACGTGATTGACGTTGAAGGCCTGTACGACGTGCAGAAAGAATCATGGACTATAGAGGATAAAGATAAACAAAAACAAATTCAGCAAATTAAAAACTCTGAAAATGATTGGCAAGTGGTACAGAGGAAAAACATAAATATTATGAGCCCTGAACCCACAGAGGCCACAAAAGAAAATGTTCCACAATTGATGGTGGTCAATTCAAAACAGTCTGCATAGATTTTTTTGACAGGGTTTCACCCTTAAACAACAACAGAGGACATTGTAAGGTATCACAAGTATAGTCTACATCAATTAATCGAAGAGCCGACACGTATAACATGTAATTCTAGAACTCTAATAGATTTATTAATTGTTTCCTCTTATGATTTAATAAAGGAGGTTAATGTAATTAATATGGAGGAGATTTCAGATCACCATTTAATTTCTTGTAAAATTAAGATTAAAAAAGAGAATAGAATCCTATCTTTCGGACTTATAGAGATTTTTCACATTTCAATTTAGAACAGTTTTCTGAAGCGATGTCTCAAATATAGTGGGACCACATATATTCACTTAATGACATAAATAATATGGTAAGTTTTTGGAATTCACAGATTATTGCGCTTTTCGACAGGTTTGCCCCTTATAAAACGGTCCCCATTTCGAAGCGTCCGGCTCCGTGGTTGACTGCCAACTTAAAATTAATCATGCGTCAGAGAGATAGAGCACTTGTCCGGTATAAACGGAGTAAGACAAACGAGTCCTGGGTTTACTACAAAGAACTGCGCAACTTTGCTAATAATTCAATTAAAATGGAAAAAAGAGCTTATTTAAAATTAAAATTTAAAAACAATCCTAGAGACTTTTGGAGGACATTAAAATATCTTAATATTGGCAAATCAAACTCTGACTCGAACTTTGAAAGTACTCCACTTGAGTTTAATGAATTCTTCTTAAATAGCATGCCAAATATCTCCATTCCCCTAGCTTCTAACGAAAAAGAAAATATTTTAGGCCGCTATAAAAATCAAATAAGAATTAATGAGGCGGAAAGGTTTTATTTTCAACACATATCACCTGAAGACGTTCTTAAAATTATAAAATCACTTAAAAGCAATGCAAGGGGTACTGATGAAATAAATTTGAAAATGCTTGTGTGCGTCTTTCCATATCTGACTGGATATTTTACATTTATACTTATTTCGTGCCTTGAGAATGGTATTTTTCCAGAATTTTGGAAGTCAGCAAATGTAATTCCCGTTCCTAAGAAAAATATCCCCACCGAAATTGCTCATTTTAGGCCTATAAGTATTTTGCCGTGCATTTCAAAGATCTCGGAATTGTTTCTTTACAGCTGAATGATTATTTGTTGCAAAGGAAAATACTTCCGGATGTCCAGTCTGGGTTTAGGCCCGGACACAGCACTACAACAGCACTGCTTAAAGTAACTGATGATATTTTTGGTGCTTGTGACCGGGGCCTGAATACATGTTTGGTGCTGCTGGATTTTAGCAAGGCTTTCGACACTTTGGACCACGAATTATTATGTAATAAACTATTCTACTTCGGTTTGTCTGAGACGGTGGTGAAATTTTTTAAAAGTTATTTGTCTTCGCGGAGGCAGAGAGTGATATATAAGAATGCCGTTTCGGATCATCTTCCCACTGAACGTGGCGTTCCTCAAGGTAGCGTACTAGGCCCACTGCTGTTTTTAATTTACTTATCCGACTTTCACACCTTTCTTAAACATTCCAAACTTCACTCATACGCAGATGATTCTCAGATATACTACTCCTTCCGACTTGAGGAATCTGATATTGCACAGAACAGCTTAAATGAAGACCTTAGCATAATTTCAAAGATTTCGAGTGCACATTCTCTGGCCCTGAATGAAGCCAAGACCGAGGTTTTGTTATTTGGGAAAAACAGAAATGTTATCTTACAGGGAAATAAGATTAACCTTTCCTTGAATGGTACAAACCTGAACTTTTCTGATAGATGTAAAAACTTAGGAGTGTTTTTGGACACTGATCTGAGTTTTTTGCAACATGTTGATCATTTAGTAGGAAGCTCATGCTCGAAATTAAAATTATTATACAGACATAAGGCATTTTTGAGTAAAGAAGTTAAGCTAAGGCTATGTAAGTCACTCATTTTGTCATCTATTTCTTACTGCGACATTGTATTCTGGCCGGCTTTAAGACAGCAGGAAAAACATACCCTTCAAAAGTTACAAAATTCTTGTCTTAGATATTCTTAAGATTTGCGCAAGTTCGACCATATTACGGATTGTTTTCGCGACTCTCACTGGTTAAATTTAGACGAGAGATTTAAAATTCATATGGCTTGCCCAGTATTTAAAATTAATGAATCGAACATTCCTCCATATTTGAGTGAAAAATTGGTAAAACGGCAAGAAGTACATGGCTGTGCCACTAGATTTTCCTCCCACTATGACGTTCCCAGGCATAATACTGCATTATTTCAGCGTTCCTTCTCTTACAATAGGGTAAGAATATTCAACAGTGTTCCTCCACACATAAAATCTGCCTCAATATTACTGTCATTTAAATGTAAACTTCGAGATCAGGTGTTGTCAGAAAGGAACGTACATTAAGGTTGTGATGATTTGAGCAGTTTTCATTTATTTTGTAGTTACCTACTACTTTACTTGTAAAGGAATTCATGTAAAGCGATGTTCTAGGTGTTTCCAGTTGTACGACGAACTGGTGCGCACTTGCCGTCTGTCGTGACTGTCTGACAGGCGTTGCCAGGGGCGGGATGAGGCGGGCCAAATCCTGGGAACATCTGCCGTGAAAGTATCTGTAAAACAGGGACATCTCGGCCACATGTCTGCGGTGTTCCAGACTATCCAAATTCCGGGTTAACTCCGGGTCGCCGACAAGACGCACATCTCTCTTCTGAATGAAATCCAGCAGCTTTAGGGTGTGCTTTGGTGCGGCACTCCAGATGTGTGCGCAATATTCTAAGCACTGTCTTATTTGTGCTTTGTAGAGCAAGGGCAACTGCTGCGGTGTATACAGTTTTTTGTTGCGAAATAGCGATCCAAGCTTCTGGGAGGCTGATTTTGCGATGTTAGCAATGTGGTCATGCCAGGACATATTGCTGTTGACCGAGACACCCAGCAGTCCGATTGACGAGAATGAAGGAATGGTCGATCCTGACATAATGATGTCAGGGCCCGCCGTATTGGCCCTCTTGGTAAACGTAGCTGCTTGGGTCTTTGCTGCATTGAACTGGACCAAATTTCTATCGCCTCAAGTTTGAACTTTGTTCAGGTCTTGATTAATTGCTGTAATCTACTCCTGTCTGCGGTAATAAGTCTCAGTCGCTGATAAAGGTCTTTCTGATCTAAATTGGGAGACTGGGGGGTACTGTCATCTACAAAACTGTAAACAGAATTATTCGTTTTGGTCAGCAGGTCATTAATATAGATGAGGAACAGACTTGGTGAAAGTATTGCACTCTGAGACACGCCCGCGTTAGTGGTGAATGTTTCTGAGATGTGTCCATCAACTGCAACGTGCAGAGATCGGTTCGTAACGAAACTGGCAAGCCAGCTGCAGAGAGAGGCTGGCAGTCCCAAGGACGGCAGTTTGTTGAGCAATCCGTCATGCCAAACTCTGTCGAATGCCTTCGAAATATCTAACGCAATCGCTCGAGACTCTCCTTAGTTATCAATTGCCCTACTCCATATATGAGTAACATAGGTCAATATATCTCCTGCCGATCTCTCTTTGCGAAAGCCGTATTGATTATCGCTGATTATTCTGTTGTTCTCGAGGTACTTGAGTAGTTGCTGATTGACTACACGTTCCATGACTTTGGAGATTATTGGAAGCAAGGCAATTTGGCGGTAGTTTGAAGGCGTGGTTTTCTTGCCTTTTTTGGAACAGGTTGCACTCTAGCGACTTTCCAAGAAGATGGGTAAATCCCTTTTTCGTATGACAAAGAAAAAAACTTGGAAAAACGGGTGTTAGTTCGTTGCCGCAGTTTTTAAACACGATGGCAGGTATTCTGTCCGGTACTGATGCCTTTTGCATATCTAGTTCGTTAAGGATTTTAGGAATATCACGGTAATGAAACTTGACTTCTGCCATGGTAGTGTTGATCGATATGGTGGAGAGAGCCTTGCCTTGGGGAACGTCTAAGATAGAGTGCGATGAAAACATTTTGGCTAGTATGTTGCTTTTTCCTTGGCTGTAGTCGCCGTGATGCCACGTTCGTCTGTCAAAGGTGGGAGAGACGTTTTTGTAAAGTTATTACTTACTGGCTTTGCTACCGACCAGAAATTTCTGGAGCCACTGGCACTGGAGCATTTCAAAAGTTTATTCCTGATCCTTTGATTGAGTTTGTCCTTAGTTTCGTTGATTACACGTTTGCATTCGTATCTCGCTTAGACGAAATAATTGCGATTTTCAGCGGTCTGATTTTGCTGCCAGTACTTGTAGGCTTGCTGTTTAATACCTACCTTTTGACGGTAACTTGATGGAATTTGGGATGTATGCTCCCATTCCTGAGGAGATTACTTGCGTAATCTCTTCGCAGCAAACTGACGGGTCGTTAGTGCCAAAGCAGACGTCGAGCCAAGGAAATTCTAGGTAGAACCCCTTAGATCGTCTCAATTTGCAGGATTGTAATGCCAGATTTTGCGAGGCAATGGTGGATCCTTCTGTAGGAGTGGCAATTCACAAACCGTTGTAATAAGTTTGTGGTCGGAAGTACCTAATGGCGGACCAACTGTAATTGTGTACTGGTCAGGAGTGGTGGTTAGAACAAGATCCAGGAGGGCGGCGAATACTCCCGTCTCTGAAATTCGAGTTGGTTCATCTACAAGTTGAGTAAGCATGATGGCAAATGCTTCAGCTTCTATACCTTCGTTGTTGGTCTTGGTGTGATGTTTGAGCCAGTTGGTGTTGTGGGCATTGAAGTCTCCCAGAACGATTATTTCTGAATTGGGGTAATCGTATATCTATAAAAAATAAGAACACATTTTTAAAAAATCAATGATTTCAATATGGGGGAATATCAAGAGGCAAAGATTTAACGTGCAAAATGCACTTTTCTTGCAGTTTTGCCCAAATTGATGTCTTCTCTCAATACAGCTGCAAAAATCTTCTACTCTAGGGCGGGTAATACTGAACATTTATCGATATCTATTAAACTTTTGTCGATATAGAAATATCGATCTATATGCGGATATATTGAAAAATAATCAAGAATATTGAATTTAACATACAAGCAACGCAAATTAGTGGACATTTTCTTTCAAATGTGTTCAGATTTATATCCGCCCTTAATAAAGCAGAAAAAAATTAATAGAAAAACGACATATAAATTTAATTTTCAGATTGCAATAAGTAACAGATATGTGCAAGTTTTTATGGTAAAATAGAATATTCCGAACATAAATCCAAATAATTATCATGATATTAATTAAAGCTGCAATGTTTTCGTCGTTGCGGATGTTCGTTGTGAAATACTGCCTATAAAATTTTAAAAAGGGTGTAAAAACCCGGCGCCACTCCACTCTACAAAGAAACTCGGTCGGAAAGCGCCAAGAATCCTTATGACTTTCGAGTATTGCGGCCTCAATGCACATTCGTAATTTCTCGTCGCTGCAACGCGATGTCATGCGGTAAAAATGACGAATTATAGTCCAATAATTTTAAAATCGTTTCTTCATCTGGATGAAGCCAAATGTTAAATAATTTATTTATTTTTTAAATTTCAAAGCCATTTATTTCCTAGCATTTTTCTTCTAGTTACAGTAATTTCATTTAAACCACATACATTTCTAGCGCACTTTTCTGGTTTAGGTCTGTGTGTTGTCTTATTATATCCTAATGTTTTATTATGCTGTTCTCTGTTAATGATTTATTTATTAGTTATATTTATTTTGTTCATTAATTTTATCGATATGCCTATTAATAAAATATCAGGTAATGTTTGCCAGTAACGATATTGTAAGCATTGATTTCGATTTCCTTATAAACATAAATAAATTTACAAGAAGTGGATTGTGAATTGTGGTAAGTATTTACTTCACAGTTTGATAGTTCTTTTTTATTTATGAAATGTGAAAATTCAGAACAATTGGAAATATAGCAATCATTACTCCTGCTGTAAGCATTGGCCAATATTCCTGTAAGAAGACTTGCCAATTTACTATTTGGAGTATTGATTGAGGAGACTATGGGTCTAACTAAGAGTTTAGGTTTATGACTTTTAGGCAAACCATAAAATTATGGAGAAGTTTGGTTGTCAATTATTAGATGTGAGGGCAGATATATAGGTCAAACATCGAGAGTGTTAAAAGACAGAATCACAACATACAAAAGTGACTGTAAACTCAACAAGAACATCAATAGGTTAGGGCTTAACTACAATGAAACGCAAATTTTTTGTAATGAGTCTGACTACAACAAAAGGCTCTCTCTCTCAAGATGTGGAAATTATTTAAAGCCTAATTCAATTAATAAAAAAATAGATATTGAAGAACTCAGTGTAATATATTCTTATTTACTTGCGCTTACCCACTCATATGTCAACTTTACCCATACTCAAGTGTCATTTATTTCAAAGTAAAGTTTTTTATTAGCCACAATTACGGAAGATGAATGAGCTTAATTTAAAACAAAATCTATATTCTTGTTAAAAATTGCCTATGGCAATAATTTCCTTTTCCGCAAAATCAGTGTTATTCAGTAACGAAGTCGATATTTGGCAGATCGCTTTCATTTCGTTCTTCATCGTACTGCCCGTATTCGAATTTATTTAATTCGTACTAAAGTCCGATCACGTAACCGGCCTTATTTGCAAACGCCCAGAAATTGTATCTGGCATATAGCGGGGCCCCCGAAACGGTTTGTCTCTGACAAATGGAAGTGTTTTATATTCCCCTCGGGACAACCTGGATGTTATACTCGTTGAATAAAAAATATGATATCTGAAGAATAATTACGTTTGGGAAAACACCAGCAATGTGTCGCTTTTTGTCTTTACATTGCTTTTACAGCGTCCGCCAAAAACTTGCATACATATTGTTACGTTTTTCCCGTGGATTATGAACGAAATTACAACTTTTTCTATTTTAAACTAATACTCTCTTTATTCTCTACCACTGTATACAATTAAACACACTAAACGACTCTTTACAACTAATAGCTCTTTACAATTCAACATTCAATGCTTAACTAACTCAACACGCTTTAGCTTTGCTACTTATATACAATCTCAAATCTATCACGAATACTCGGGAAGAAGCGAGGCCACTCTATATGATTCTCGACCAGGGCTTCGAGATAATTCCAGCGTTCCTGAATCTTCGCGGCCGGCAATGACTCATGCATAGACGCGGCAAGGCTAGTTCTATAGGGTAGCACCAAAACATTCGGATCGTTGCTAGCCGTGACAATATAGAAATCTTTGTGCATACAATATTTTATATTTTACTTCACACTAAGTAAAAAGTAAAAACTCAAGAGGTAGTTTTAGTTTTCATTTTACTTTATAAACAATGCGTATGCCATGGCAGTTTGAATGACAGTTTGACGTATTTATAAAGAAATAATATGAGAGGGCATTATGAATCATAGAATAACGTCCCGGGCGCATATTCATAAGTTACCGACGAAACAAGCGCTCGCATAGGGCGACTGTAATGTGAATGTTAGTCACAATACCCCTATTACGTACTCAAATTTTTTGGGTCGTTATATACTAAAATTGTTACTCTCCCCTATTATTTTATTTAAACTTTCATTACAAAATATATGATTTATAAAATACTGCTTATTTCCTCCAGTAGAGAATAAACAATTTTTTGATCCAAAAAGCTGCATAAAGAGAGCCGGATATTTATTTAAACATTACACCTGAAAGAAATAATTAAAAATATCTTTTGAAGTGAAATTAAGAATGGCGAATGTAGATTACTTGTAGTAAGTACAGCATTCTTGAAAGAAAAGTCAATTACCTAAAGAAAAATACAATTGAGTTACATATTATTTTGATAAATTACGATCAATAAATCAACTCATTTATGTAGAAAATTATTTATTTTTTAACGTTATAACACACATATAATAAATTGAAATTGATAAACTCGCATGAATATAACTATAATAGAATATAAGCTCCAAGATAATCTTCAAATATCAACAAGATCTATACACAAGAAATAGTATATTATTTTATATGGAGGAAAAGTGATACTTTTCATGGCGCGCTCGTGTTTAACAGCCGAACGGAGTGAGGCTGGTAATAGAGAGCAAGCCATGAAAAGTAACTTTTCCTCCAAATAAAATATGCTGTTTTTTCTTCAAATGTCGACAAGTTAATGCAAAAACATCTCTTTTTAATAGTAATAATATCTAATTATTATTAAAGATAAATGGGTTCGCAAGGCGGCTTAGACCACGGTCGTAGGTGGCCTTGCCTAGACCGGTGTCGGTTAATATTGTAACATCAAGCTGTCAGTGGACACTGTCAACAATAATTATTTTTTAAGATTGGGTCTCCGATTGCGTTTTAATTCCGTATTGATAAGCAGTTATTGAGTAAGTTCGATTAAATAATAACCAATTTGTTCCTAAATTTTTAGAAATGCAGTCACAAATTGAGTGATAAATACAAATTGTAGTTTAATAAATCTTGAGTTGTTGACGCTTATTTTGTTGTCTGTTTGTATTGTATCTATGTTGCTATGGTAACACTTTTACCTCCGCGGGCGGAAAAGTGAGTTGTTGACGCTTATTTTGTTGTCTGTTTGTATTGTATCTATGTTGCTATGGTAACACTTTTACCTCCGCGGGCGGAAAAGTGAAAAGTAAAGCTCCGGCGGAGGAAAAACGAAACTTCACGGCCGTGTAGGCACACAGTCGAGTAATGACGGATTTACTGACGTTTGAAGAAAAAGTTCTTTTATATGAGATTTTATTTTGCCCAAGTAGTTTCGGTTTTAACTAACTTGATCTGCATTAATAATTTTGAAAATTTTGATTTATCTAGTTGTTCTCTTCTAAGCTTAAAAAAGATCTTATATAAGTACATAATTTTGTTTTATACAGGGTGTTTCAAAAAACATGCGCCAATGCTCGGCTGGAGATTCATCATCCAAAAATAAGAAAAAAGTTGATATAAACGTAGGTCCGGAAATGCTTAGTTTTCAAGATACAGGGTGTTGAACATTTAAAAAAAATCGGCTTTTTTAAAATATCTTAAATATCCTTTGTCCGATTTTGTTGAAATTTAGCAGCGTTATTTACAGTGATAAGGGGCTAATTTTTGTTTTACTAGATTAAAATTATCAAGTCCAGTGGCGTCTCCGAAGGGACCTGGTCGAATATTTTTGTCGAAAAAATGTACGCCACTGACCTTTCTGCAATTTTTATATTTTTTTATTATTAAGCCACTAAAAATAATTTTTTTTGTCTCTTGAGTTGTTTTCATATCTTACCTCGTTTTCGAAAGAAAAAATAAAAAGCATATTATTGCATATCCCTGAACAACAAAAACAGGCACGAACGTTGGTCGAGAGATTGGCCATACAAAAATACTAGAAAAAGTTCTAATAAACATTGGTTCACCAACGCTAAACTAAAACGTTTTAGAGATATTTGGTTGAAAGTTTGGTAAAATTATGTGATGCATAGATGGTAAATTTTCAACAAACTAAAATAGCTTTTTTTCCAACAGAAGCTTACATTTGGGTATACCTATTAATATAATTGTAAACAAATGTGTGACCCGGTGTTTAGTTCCGGGTCACAATTTTTTTTACAATTGTATTAATAGGTATACCCAAATGTACGCTTCTGTTGGAAAAGATGTATTTTAGTTTGGTGAAAAATTACTATCTATGCATCACATAATTTTACCAAAGTTTCAACCAATCCAAATAAAACGTTTTAGTTTTTTTGATTTTTCTTAACACCCTTGTATTTCAAAAACTAAGCGTTTGTGAACCAATGTTTATTAGAACTTTTTCTAGTATTTTTGGATGGCCTATCTCTCGCCGAGCGTGGGTTGATGCATGTTTTTGTTGTCCAGGGACATGCAATAATATGCTTTTTATTTTTTCTTTCGAAAACGAGGTAAGATATGGAAACAACTCAAGAAACAAAAACAAATTTTTTTAGTGGCTTAATCATAAAAAAATTGCAAAAAACTCAGTGGTGTACATTTTTTTCGACAAAAATATTCGACAAGGTGCCTTCGGGGACGCCACTGGACTTGATAATTTTAATCTAGTTAAAGAAAAATTAGCTTCTTATCACTGTAAATAACGCTGCCAAATTTCAACAAAATCGAACAAAAGGATATTCAAGATATTTTTAAAAAGCCGATTTTTTTTTAAAATGTTCAACACCCTGTATCTTGAAAACTAAGCATTTCCGGACCTACGTTTATATCAACTGTTTTTCTTATTTTTGGATGATGAATCTCCGGCCGAGCGTTGGCGCATGTTTTTTGAAACACCCTGTATAGATTCTTAGCAAACTGCACAATTTTATAAACGTATTATCTACGATTTTGCATATTTTTCGCTTTTTCATTTTATTCGCTAGATAAAAATATTGTCAAGATGGTGAAATGAAAGTAAATTTTTGATCTGGCTATAGTTCACGAACTAGTTTATGGATGAAATGCACAATTACGCTAAATCGGAGCAACATGTACTGTGCGTTCAATTTATCTTGATAACATTTTTATTCGCTGTAACTTTTTTGTTTTTAAAGATATCAAGTTAAACAAAAAAGCAAAATGTAGGGTTGGTAGCCAAGTTTTTTTCTAAGTTACATATAAAACAAACCACTAACGATTTTTTGACATATCAGCCTACTCTATATTTTTTAAAAGGAACACCCTATATATTACTACATTTTTGGAATCTCCAGAGAAATCTACACATTTCGTGTATAATATCTTATACCTGTGTTTAGGTGTTTACGAAATATTGACAGTTAAAAGTCGGGCATTTTGACATTTTGATAGGCTTTAAAATCTAAACCGCATGAGAGCAAAGAAAACGGTTTGCATATTCCTGTCTATCGAATGACAGTAACTTTGAATTTAACCAGCGAATAAAATTAACCGGAACTTTTAAACCTCCGGTTAAATTGAAAGCAACTGTCATTTGATAGCTTATGAAAACCTAAGATAGAGATGTGTAAACCGCTTTCTTTGATCTCGTGCGGTTTAGATTTTAAAGCCTGTCAAAATCTCCGACTTTCAACTGTCAATATTTCGTAAACAGCTAAGGATAGGTATAGGATATTATAAACGACATGTGTTTTGATTTCACTAGAGGGTCCAGAAATTTAGTAATATACAGGGTGTTCTATTTAAAAAATATATAGAGTAGGCTTTTATGTCAGAAAATTATTGGTGTTTTGTTTTATATGTAATCTAGATAAAACTTGGCTACCAACCCTACATTTTGCTTTTTTGTTTACCTCGGTATCTTTAAAACCAAAAAAGGTACAGCGAATCAAAATGATATCAAGGTGCTGATCCAATCTCAAATAATGGATATATCTGGATAACGATCAACTTTTACGAAAAACAACCAACAAAAACAATGTTTTTGAGACTTACACCTTTATTGTAGAATCCGAACTGTTTATTGTCAAACGAAATGTTTTGCACTTTCTTATCTTCCACATGACCACAACCTGGAAAATAGTCCCCACCAAACCGAAAATTTCGTATATCTAGATAATTACTAAATAACTAAGATAAGAAGATGCAAATCGTTTCACGCTAAGTTAAACAGATCAAATTCTTTAAATGGAAGGAATGCTATTCGACATGCTACATTAAATTTATCTAGAATTTTTAGAAGAATTCCAAAATCGGAAAATATGTCCCGCTCTTTTGAGACCTTTTATATTGAAATATAATTCAATAATATTGTCAAACTAAAATCAACATGGCTTAATGATAAAATGGTTGTAAGACTAATAAAAAAATTAGAAACATGTTATTTCTATAAAATGTGTATACATATGAAGGGTACATGGGAAAAACGATCTAAGCGCCATTTCCATAGGAAACTTTTTTATTATTGACTTCACAGAAAATTTTATTCTTGATAAAAGTTGGTGTTTGGAAAAAAACTAATTTTGACAATGCTAAATTAAGGATAAGTTATACAGGGTACTCAATAAATACAAAAATGATGGTTAAAAAATCAAAAACTTTGGAATATCGGAAAACCTTCTACCGAAAAAATAAAGCTCCTATTAAGATAAAAATAAAAGTCAAATACCATTTTTTCCAAAAGTGCACCCCATCTCCACGTCAATTATTGAAAAACCCCGCTTTTTCTTAATTTTGTCCTTATTTTTTTCAGCAACGATGCACTTTTGGAAAAAATGGTATTCGACTTTTATTTTTAATCTTAATAGGAGCTATATTTTTTCTATAGAAGCTTTTCCTATATTCCAAAGTTTTTGTTTTTTTAACCACTATTTTTGTATTTTTTTAAGTACCCTGTATAACTTATACCTAATTTAGCATTGTCAAAATTAGTTTTTTTCCAAGCACCAACTTTTATCAAAAATAAATATTTCTATGAAATCAATAATAAAAAAGTTTCCTATGGAAATGGCGCTTAGATCTTTTTTCCCCAGGACCCTTCATATATATTTTATGAATGTTTCCATATTATTAATTTTCGATTAATTTTGTAACCTATTCCGATACGTTTTAGTCCGTTTTTGTGCTTTTAGTTAGTTTGGGTTAATTCAATCAGCTTTCGTTTAGTTTTAATTTATTTTAGTCATTTCGAACCCGGTTCCGATAAATTATAACCAATTTTAATGTTTTTGGTTAGTTTTGGTTAGCCGCCAAAATTGGGTCGTTCAATCAACTATCGATTACTTTCGCTTCCGATATGTTATTACCAATTTTAGTGTTTAGGATAGTCGCCAAAATTGAATTAACCTGGGTTAGTTTTAACTTACTTAATATTATTTTTAAACTATTCCGATACGTTTTAGCCCGTTTTGGTACCTTTAGTTACTTTTGGTTTGTTTTGGTTAGTCTTTCAATCAAATTTTGGTTACTTTTAATTAGTTTCAATTTATTTTAGTTATTGAATTAATTCAAGTTAGTCGTCAAAATTCGGTTCATTTTGGTTAGTTTCAACTTATTTTAATATTTTTAATCTGTTACGATACGTTTTAGCCCTTTTTGGTGCTATTGGTTAGTTTTGGTTAGTCGTTCAATCGACTTTCGGTTAGTTTCAGTTAGTTTTAATTTAGTTTAGTAATTTGAATCGGTTCCGATAGATTACAACCAATTTAAATATTTTTAATTAGTTTAGGTTAGTCGCCAAAATGCGGTTAATTTGGGTTAGTTTCAACTTACTTTAATAACTTTAATCTGTTACGATACGTTTTAGCCTTTTTGGTGCTTTTGGTTACTTTTGGTTAGTCGTTCAATCGACATTCGGTTAATTTCAGTTAGTTTTAATTTATTTTAATCATTTGAATCGGTTCGGATACGTTATAACCAAATTTAAAGTTTTTGATTACTTTCGGTTAGTCGCCAAAATTCGGCTTAGTGTTTACTTACTTTAGTATTTTTAATCTCTTCCGATACGTATTAGACCGTTTTGGTGCTTTTACTTACTTTTGGTTGGTCATTCAGTCAACTTTTGGTAACTTTCACTTAGTTCCAATTTACTTTAGTCATTTGAACTGGTTCCAATACGTTATAATGAATTTAAATGGGTTTGATTAATTTTAGTTAGTCCTCAAAATTCGGTTAGTTTCAACTTACTTTCGTTCAATCAACTTTCGGTTAATTTCAGTTAGTTTTAATTTATTTTGGTCATTGGAACCGGTTCCGATAGGTTATAACCAATTTTAATGTCTTTGGTTACTTGCCAATATTCGGTTAATTTGGGTTAGTTTTAATTTACTTTAACATTTTTAATCTGTTCCGATACGTTTTAGTCCGTTTTGGTGCTATTAGTTACTTATGGTTTGTCATTCAATCAACTTTCGGTTATTTTCAGTTAGTTCCAATTTATTTTAGTCATTTAAATCGGTTACTATACGTTATAAGCAAATTTAATGTTTTTGGTTAGTCGCTTAAATTCGCTTCGTTTTGGTTCGTTTTAACTTACTTTAATTTTTGTAACCTGTTACGATAGGTACGTTTTAGCAAAGACAATCCACAGTTTAGACGGGCGACGCAATGCTTTTAAAATGGGACATCGAATGGAGGCTCGCTTCAAAAAGCGAGCCTCCACGATAAATATCGGCCACGTTCTGCATCTACTGATTCACAGATGGCGCCATTATAGAAATCTGCTTTGGATATCGTTCATAGATCGCCAGCTGAGGTTGCCGTTGTGCCTATTTTCTATTAAGCATTAATGAAACGAAAGACAATTACTTACTGTAAATTGTCTTTGATGAACCCAATGAAACATAACATTAAGACCTTTCGGTTCATTTAAAATAATAAATAATTATAGTGACCGTGTTTGCTGGTTTTTAACATTACTTCCAGAAATCAGTTATTTTATTTTAAATAAATTAGATATTTGGTCATATAAAAGGTGTCCTAAATAAAAGGAGATCTTAGGTCGAGCACAGGAACGGATTCACAAATAATGGATATACTAATTTGTAGGCATGATTTTCAATAACTCAACTTATTTTGATGTTAATATTAATAGAACATATCTTCTACAAATGGTATTAGCAAATTAAAAAGCATTAAAACACCTATAAAGGAATAATAGTTAATATATTTTGATAACAAAAACAGCATGCTCTAAACTAAGTAATGAATGATTAAAATATAATTAAATGGCCTTTGACATAACCAAACATTTAAATTTACCATAAAAATCAAACCGCCAATAATAGCGTGCAATAACTATTTTCTAGTTACACAATAATGTATGCAATGAAGATAGAACAGCTTAATTATATCAAAGAATTGTCTTTGATTATATAAATCACAATCTGCTATCTCGATTTTGGTTATTAGAATATATTTGTGGCTCTAGAACTAGTACGACTTCATAATTTTACCTGTTGCTTTATCATAATTACACTGGTTGTATTATGCACAGTATTGCACAGCTCTTACTCCCATAAGTATTATTCGTCTATTATTACACATGGTTGTAAATAATAGTATATTATTTTATATGGAGGAAAAGTAACTTTTCCTCCAAATAAAATATGCTGTTTTTTCTTCAAATGTCGACAAATTAATGCGGAAACATCTCTTTTTAATAGTAATAATATTTAATTATTATTAAAGATAAGTGGGTTCGCAAGGCGGCTTAGACCTTTGTCGGTGAATAGGCACAGGTTGTTGCTATATAGTAATGTAACATAAAGCTGTCAGTGGACACTGTCAACAATAATTATTTTTTTAAGATTGATTCCGTATTGATAAGCAGTTATTGAGTAAGTACGATTAAATAATAACCAATTTGTTCCTAAATTAGCGATTTTTAGAAATGCATTCACAAATTGAGTGATAAATACAAATTGTAGTTTAATAAATCTTGAGTTGTTCACGCTTATTTTGTTGTCTGTTTGTATTGTATCTATGTTGCTGTGACAACACTTTTACCTCCGCCGGCGGAAAAGTGAAAAGTAAAGCTCCGGCGGAGGAAAAACGAAACTTCACGGCCGCCTACACAGTCGAGTAATGACGGATTTACTGACTTTGAAGAAAAAATATATTAATGTAACATACAGCAAGGAAATCTCCTATTTCGCGGTGACAAGAGAAGTAAGGCAAAATAATTTTTCAATTGTCAATTTTGTCGTGAATATTATAAACTTAATCGTTTGTATTAAGTCCCGGAAATAAGGAAATCTTAATATATTATAATAAAACTATATATTTAAAAGAAAAACATAATATGCTCTGGAACGATAAGTAAGGTATTACAGCTGATTACAGTTAAACTAATCCTAGTAATGTCTTAAATGAAACCATAATCAATATCCCGTAACATTTTATCAATATTTTTTATCTACGTGCATATGAATTACATACTATGCATGTTAAAGTGCATAAGAAATTTCAAATTGGTCTCAGGCTGGATCCGTCAGTTTTTCTTTAAACTAGGGCGACCAGATGTCTTTGCACAAAAGCAGAACAACTAAGACAAAAAACCCAGATTTTCGATAAAAAAAGTCGAGACATTTAAGAAATGTATATCATTAACTTTAACAAATTTTGCATTTTGTGCAGAACATCATTGCACATAAAAATGTTAGATATTAACATTAACTTAACTTAACCTAAAACTAAAATATTTATAACTTAATTCTAAATCAAGATAATTTCTACTTTAGGTGCAAATTACCTATACAGGGTGTTCATTTGAAAACTTCCCACCACGGATTTATCGAAAAGCAGTGATTAAAAAAAAACGCCGAGACACGTCAAAATATTTGTCAAGGGGGACAACTTTTTAACCAAAAACTACTTCACCCTCTGCCCCCCAGGGTCAGCTCCAATTTCGACCCCGTACCTCTTCCCGTTCTCCCGAAATTAATTATTTAAGTTTCTCCTTCTCCCCCCTCCCCTAGCCAAACATGGGGAGTACGGGATCCCGTTTACGTCCAGGGTCTTCTTTTTACCCCGGCTACATTCCCTGAAAATTTCGGCCCTCTACCTATACGGGAACATGCCAGTAGAAGGAGCATATATCCAAGCGTGACGCGTGAGGTTACATATCCGAGCGTGACGGCTCGGTCTCATTCGACCCCCCCCCCCAAAAAAAACGCAAAACGCGCCTAAAGAAGTTTTCATTTCAAATAGTATTCACTTTTGGGGGCTTGTTTTAACCCCTTACATTGGCAGATATTACAAAGCATGTTATTTGCATGCTAAAAACGAATATGTAGGTATATCAAAAGCTACCGTTTTATACTGTGGTAGTAGGAGTAATCTGTGGTATAGCATTTAAAAATGCTATTACACACCGAAAATTAAAATAAAATTGACTTGTTTCACTGCTTTGTAAAATACAGAGCAAATTTTAGAAAAGAAAATATTTTTAGGCGGTTTTAACCATCCGCTTAGAATTGAGTTTTGCAAAATCGGTTCTTATTTCATCCCTAAATTCTAAAAGGAATTTGAGTTTCCATCTTATTGAAGCAATCATATTTAATATTGCTATTTTTTAATAATAATTTTATAGAAAAGGTAATGCAAAACAACACGAGCAAAAGTAGTTTAAAAACAAAAAGGCTTTTACTGTGTGTAATTTTTTCTTACCGCAATTAAGAATTCAGCGCTGACCCAATTCCTCATTTTTTTACATTTTTTTCCCACAATTGAAATAGCAATATACATTACCAGACATTGTTTTAAAATCGGTGAACGTAAGAGGAAGAATTCAATCACAATGCACTTGCAAAAAGAATATCTTTGAAATAACCAAATTTTCCAAATAGTAATACTCCTTCCCCTCAATAATTGAAGATGGCAAAGTTTACTTAAAAAAAACAGGCGGTATTAAAAAGCCCTAGATTTAAGACACCGAAAAGCGAAGCGGTCTATCAAAGAGAACGCGGCAGCCCTTTACGCTTTTTTAACTCATTACCGCCGCGCGACATCGCGTTGCCCTGATTTAAATCGAGCTCTGCTGAGTCCAACGTACATCGGCAACACCGCAAGGCGTCGTTGTATCGTCCTCATGGCAACAGAAATTGCACCATATCGAGAGATGCGGAATATTTAAAATAATAGTAAAATTAGGTTTAAAAGCCGCAGGTGCTGCGCTCTTAAGAACGGAACCTGAAGTACATTACTGTTTCGGCTCGCTGGGCGTCTATTCCCTGTGAATTGTCTTTGGTTTTAGCCTGTTTTGGAGCTTATGGTTACTTTTGGCTAGCTTTGGTTAGTCTTTCAATTAACTTTCGGTTACTTTCAGTTAGTTCCAATTTATTTTAGTCATTTGAACCGATTCCGATACCTTATGATCAAATTTAAGTTTAAATAAACAAATAACTAGCTGCACAACTCTGCCGTCCTTTTCCCATTTTAACACATAAACATTAGATTATTTATATAACATACATATAAAACAATATATACACATAACGGTAGTCTATTTACCCAAATAACGAATCTTTTTCAATTTTAATTCCTATGAAAATTTATTGCACTCCGGCCCAGGTAAGCGCGTATGATTGGCATCGAGTTCCAACTGCGTAGTGTGTTCGCTTCACTGAGCTTCACGGAGAAAATTTGATTTCGTACCCCACTAAACGAGCCGAGTGTCGCGTCTATGGCTTCTTTAGGCTATGGTATCGGGTTCGATGCCCGCAGCTTTCTTCTTGGTTTTTTTAATTAATTTTGTGTATGTTTTAAGCACACACCGTTTCTGTTTTTATTAGATATTCACTAGTAAAAATTGATATTTGTTAATAAATATAAATAATTAATTATCTAACAATAAAGGTATGAACGAGAATTAGTAGTCTGATAGATTTGCTTTATCGTTCATGAATTATGTAAAATATATTCTGGCGTTATTACTGAAATAAATCCCCGTCTATGTTTAAAATACATATTTTAATTCAAACTTATGCATAATAAATAGTACAGGAACCTATGGAAAAGCAGTTCATTAAATTGGTTAATTAAAAAGTTAATGGCAGGTAATTAAAAACAATTGTATGTCCCGTCTACTCGTATTATGTTGTATATGAAAAATTAAATATTAACATGAGTGTTTTTGTTTCAGGTATGTTGAACAGCCTTAGATAAGGATACCTAATTAAAAAAGCAGGTAATATTTATAGTTCATAGTTATAGCGTTTCGCTGGCGGTTAAAGTTAATCCGGTCACTAATTAGCTCTAGGTTATAAAACTGATAAAAATTAAGGCATTGTAATCCACAACTGAATCATTTTCTCGAGATTGCTTTGCCTTATCATTTTTAGTACAAATATCCTAAAAACTATATTTTTTTGAATTCCATTAGACATGCTGTCTTTTAGTATGGAGAATATATGGCTAGAAAGAAAATAGTTTTCCTATTTTTTTTTTGTATTAATTTCTTAGATTTCGCTTCATTTACTCGTTCTTTTAACGGTATTTTAACGTCAGAACTCGAACTTTGGGTTTTTTTCGGCTCAAATGTGGTGAATCCTAACGCAATCCTGAGTCGAGATGCATCCCCAGGAACCGTATGCCCGATTCCCTGTAGCCATCCGGAATCTCTCGGGTTGAGAAGACTATTGATTGTGTCTTTGAAGCATTAAGGAAAAGACGGTTTACCGCAAACCATCGCTCAGCTCCCGATAGTGCTCCACACGAAGCCCGCAGTGCCGTACCCAAATCCTTTGCACAGCAGGAAACTGTGGTGTCATCAGCAAAGAGGATGAAGCGGGCTTCCAGATCACCCAAAAGCAAGTCATTGATATAGATGATAAACAATAGGGGTCCAAGAACCGAACCCTGAGGAACTCCACAACCCACCCCCCGCTCTGTCGACTCCACACCAGCAGCCTGTACCCTCTGATACCGGTCAGAAAGATAGCTCTGGATCAGGTCAATACTGTTACGGTTAAAATTGTAACGCTCTAATTTGTTTAGCAGAATTCCGTGCGGAACACAGTCAAAAGCCTTACTCAAGTCACAAAATCTACTGGACATATATTTGCCCTCTTCAAATGATTCATAGACCCGAGACGCCAGGTCCAGGATATCCAAGGAAGTATCGAGACCACTATGAAAACCGAACTGACGAGACGAGAACAGTCCATTTGATTCAAAAAAGTTTGAAATCCTTATCGCCATACATTTCTCAAAAATCTTTGAAAATACTGGCAGGAGTGAAATGGGTCTATAATTTGAGGTATCCTGAACGTCACCCTTCTTGTATATGGGGACAACTATTACTCTCTTTAAAACATTTTCTCGGATACATTGATTTATAAGATTGATTAGTGGAGATATTATAATATTCTTAATGCTTTTTATCAATTCAACATTGAAACCGAACGGATCCCGGCTTTTCTTATTTTTAAGTTGGTCCAATATATCCCTGACTTCATTAAAAGTTACTTTGGCCATTGAAAAGGTGTCATGGATGAATATGGGAACATTTGCAACCGGGTCCATAGCAGACGGCCGGCCCTATCTAATTTTGAAGATCTGTCGCCACATTCACAAATAGTCATTAAACTGATCAGCCATGATGTCTGTCTCAACATCACCCATCCATGAAATGCCCCTATATTGATTTAAGATCTGCCACATGGATTTTGTTGGATTTGAGGATAATAAAATTATCGTTTGCCGCTCTCTTTGCAGCCCTAATAGAGGTTTTATATTGCATCTTGTTTGTCTTAACCAAAGCTTTGAGCTCATTTAAAGGATCCTGCCTATAGAGTTCGTTAAGAAAATGTAAAGTTTCACGTTGGGATCTTAGGTCCTCATTGAACCAGTTTGTTGTATGACTTAGGTTGCTTTTTTTTTGCGGTAAATATACCGCGAAGCGGGGAAAACGATGCAAACGCCCGCGCTAGCAGATCAACAAACAGTGAAAACTTTCCATCAGCCGTAAGGTCAGGGTCACGCACAAAATCCCAAGACATCCTCTTAGCCAATGAGTAAAAGGACAGCCTACCAGCCCCTGTAATCGGCCTGCAGTTGACTCGCTCATACCGGGATTCCCGACTAGCCAAGCCAGGAATAGGAATCTCCACGAGCTGTCCTCGATGATCAGAAATGCCTGCATACTCACAGGTGCCGCAGACGTCAAGGTTAAGAAACACATTGTCAAGGCAGTTGTTTTGCCTAGTAGCTTCATGAATAACCCAGGTAAAGCCATATGACTAATAGGCCACACAATTCAATGCACTCGCGAGTTGCAGTGCCAAAAAGTACATTAAAGTCTCCCACAAGTGCTATCCTATTTTTATACCCAACCGAGTACCCAACCTTATTGGTAGCATTCTCAATTACATCCAGAAAGACACTGTAGCAGCTCGGTGGAGGCCGTTATTACAAATAACTTTATCGATTTAAGATAAACTGACCAAACCTCAATGGTATTCTCAACAGTCAACACCTTTATATCAACAATCTCACTACATTTAGTCCCCGGAGTCAGCAGTATAGGGGAGCCGCCCCCCACAGTAAACCATCTGCACGATGCTGCGATTGGGTTAGTCCAATATCCTCAAGGATGGAAATTCTGTTTCCGACAGCCAGTGCTCAGTCAGGTAGACTATGTCAACAAAGAAGAGCCTCCAGCTGTCCCACTTTATTTCTTATCGATTGTGTGTTAAGGTGAAATAATCTTATAAATCCTGTTGTCCCCCCAACGGTGGTTTTGGGGAAGAGTAGGACACTGAAGGTTCATAAAATGGTTTATCAGAGTGCCAACAGGCCAGAGGTCTGCATCCATCACCATGTGCTTGTTTTCGTCCAGTACTCCCAATTTAAATGAGCTATTTTCCTTGTCCTTTTTTGTAATCATTTTAAAACAGCGACAACCCAAGTGTGGATTCTTAGTCTGTAGGAAATCCAAAATGTCTGCTTCTTTTGTGTCGGGATGCAGTCCAGATACAAATATCCAGGCTAACGACGCGACGTCTTGCTATCAGCTGGAAAGGGGTTTGCCACTCTTAAGTTGGTTTTGCTATTGTTTCAACCTCTTGTAGGTTCGGGGCGTGTATTCTTAACTTCAATTATTCTGTGTCATTGTGATTTCACAAGTGCCCATGGTAAAAATTCTGTATTATAAGGGTGGGGGGTAGTTTCATTTTCTGCCTTCCCATTACATTTTCCGTGTTTAAGTTTACATTTCCCTGATATGAGTATTTGCGGTTACGTTTCGGCTGACGCTGACATTCCTGTCAGGAACAGGAGTGCATTCGAGGACAACCTCCGCATCGGTCGGATTCCCCAATCTCGATATGGATCCTTTACTTGGCGAGTATCGATTTATTGCTTCATTTCTAGTGTGATCCTTTGGGTTTTCGATTTGTCGGTGTTCGGCAATATGTAGAGCCGGTCCGTTGACAGTGGCTCCCTCTGTTTGAATCCATTGGACTTCGGAATTTATCGGATCACGTGATGTTGCCAAACCTGGCCTCGTCTTCGACTGACGTACCGAGTTTAAATTTTTTGAATTCGATTTTTCTGGCTGGATTGATTTACCATCTTCAATAGCTCTCAGTTTTTCATGCAACAATCCCCTGTTTTCTTCAAGTAAATGGTTTTTCTCTGTCATTTCTTTCACCAGTTGACCCAATAACTAACTTCCTCGGTAATCTCTTTCGAGGTTATGTCGATGCCGGGCACATCACAACAAACCAAACGCGTTTCGTCGATAGATTTTAATCCAATCTCGTTAAACCCAAGAGGCGTGGAACGCTTTTCCGCTGTTTACACACACTTTACATCTAAACTTTTTTGTTTTACAGCACTGAAGACTTGGTTTTTGTTTAGACAGAATCGTCAGATTTTCTTTCATCGGCGCCATTAAGCATTTTTCTAAGTTTGAAAGCCAAATCTAAAAAAAATAGGAAGAAACGTATTTTCCAAACATTCCAACGCTATGTATACCCGAAATAATAAAGGCGCTAACTTTTAACTGCGAAATACTTTGCCGTTTATAATTTGGACAACCCTATATAACAAACAATTCAATTTATTTATTATGTACCAAAGTAATGAACTAAATACGGTAATAAGCTGCTAGCGGCATTAAAAAATGACATTAAACGGGCTAAATATATAGTATGCGTCCATATATTACACGCTACTCGAAGGCTTATATTTTCATCCTTATCAAGCACTTTAGCACGCCAAGGATAATAAGGATTTATCACTTTTAAATTTTTTAATGAGGCATCGTCTTTAATCAGATTCAGATTTTATCGCAGCTGTACTTTGCCTTATTAAAAGGTGTCATAATTAATTGCGTTCTTTTAATTAAGTTGCAAATTTTCATAAACGCTCTGCTGTTTAGTTATACAGTCGCTGCTACTTAATGGGAAAATAATACATATTTATCGTAATTACATATTTGTTATTGATACCATTCTCGTCATTTTTATAATTTATTTAATAAATTCATATTTTTCTTACAATCCGGCAACAGTGGCAGAATGTCAGTGGCTGTCAGGCCGCAACTTTAACAGATACCACTGATGCCATCTAGTGATTTTTATTATCGTTTTAGATGAGTTAACTAGGAATTACAGACAGAGAGTTTGAGTCGAGAAAACGTTATATAATTATGCATAAATGGCTTTATTCGTTTAGCAAATGTAATTGGTCGCACTCATGTATACGTCGACTAAATACAAATTTAGGGCATGTTTTTCATTGTCAGCCGACTCGTGTTAGACAGTTAGTGGATAATTAATTATGGTACAGGATTGCCTTCCATCAGTAATTAATCAAAATCGATTAACTACGTTTATGCAGTATGCGGTGTAGTCACTGAATATATTACACAAAATTGTTAGGAAATTGGGAATTCACGTAAGAAGCCTTAGAACAATATCGGGCGCGAATATGTTTAAAATTGTAATAGTAATTACTTATAATGAACTGTAGCCCTCCCTTCGTTTGAAACTACAAATAATACGTCGGGTATCTATCTACCTTTCCGCTCGGTCTATTTCTTTCTATTATTTTGAGTTGTTTTAACGGAATAGAAGTTTTTCAGTTCGCGATACGCCGAAATGAACCCCCGGAGGCTATAACGACCCTTCAGAACTACTCGCTTGTTTGAAGCCTGTTGGTTTTCGCTTTTCCCTCGAGTTTCGTTTCAAACATGAAAGGCAAACCTTTGTCTTTTATTATCTTCAGCCGTGTGTCACCTAAGCAATTTCACTATTTCCCCCGTGACATTTTCTCTTATGTTTAATTAATCGTAGGAAAAAAGACAAATCTGTATAGCTTTGCCGGACTGTTGAGTTCTGCTACTAATTAGAGCGATGTCTGCTTATGATGCAAGAAGATGATATGAGGAAATTTGTAATGCTTATTACACGAAAATTAGTGAATGAAATCGATGTGTTATGTATGTAATCATAGAAGCACGATATAAGAAGAGCCAATAAAAGTAGATCATTAAAACAAGCTCCAAATTACAATACCCAAAACGTATTTTTTTATGACAATCTGCTCCTATAAGATAGTCATTGCGTATTCACATTTTGGCGGTAAATTTCAATCGACAGGCGGAAATTAGGTAATGGCTACGGCCGTGACCGAATGCCGACGTAGGACACCGCCCGACCGACCGATAAAGAGCCACGGCATCGATCCGGCTCGCGCTTTGCGGACAATGCGACGGCGAAGAATGAATATACGAACACGAAACGCAATGAGAGATAAAACTCATTTTACGAGACTGGATGTTGCGTCAACGGTTCGGAACACGGTTTCCGACGGCGGCAGCGGCGGCGGCGGTTATAGGCTTACGTTAAACGAAAAACTAGCTAGGCATATCAGAC